>JAQZBX010094306.1:0-12043 GCA_029593785.1 Cabassous unicinctus | reverse complement strand
GATCACTTCCATTGCCCACTAAATACCCCCTATTTGGTCTATTCTATTCCTCCCTCCCCCTCCCCTTGGGGCTTACGGTAAGCCCCTGGCTTCACTCCTTGGATGACAAGATTCATAGATACATGTAACAACACTGAGGTCTAGACAAACTGATCTGTCCTCCCCTATTAGGAACTACCCATGCTCTCGAGAGGCACTCAACTCTCTTTTTGTGAACAAATCAGTTCTCCTAAGTATGGGAGTCCAACTTCTCCCTGCTCATTACATGGGTCTCCACCCACTGATATAACACATTATGACAAAATGATCACTCAAAACCTCCCCAGAAGCCTGCTCCAGTGTGCCTTGTCCTGAATGCCCCTCCACCCAACAATAAGGGAAGGAGAAAAAGGGGAGGGTATTGGTATATGAGTGTCCCCTGTATTCTGCATATGACTTTACAGTGACATAAAATTTCTTTGAAAACAAAATGAAAAATAGTAAGACACTGGGAAATAAATGGAAGAAAATACCACTGTTCCGACAGGACACCAGATATTACAGTGATGAAAGGCAAAATGTCAAAAAAATTTTTTTAAATATTTTTCATTATTTTTCAATATCCCAATCTCTTAATTTTATTTTTAAAAATTTTTATATTATATTTCTATGTTTAAATGTATCATTTTTGTTTCATTTTCCTTAATTGTATTTGGCTATTTTAATGGCTACATTTTTGAAGAAGCTTTGGATCACAGAAGGGTTACAACTGGGACAGGGGAAGATCATTGGTGTGGGGTGTCAATGATGGGGGATACAAGGGAGGAAGTTCACCTGCGCATAGATATAAGGTATATAAATATGTTCAAATGTTCATGGGGCATTTTCATAGTGGGTGGAGACTCACACAATAACTGAGAGAATATTGAATTCCCATCCTGGAGTGCTCTGCCACATTCTCTAATGGAGCAGCAACTGTCCCCCAAGTTAAGGGACAATGAATGGTAAAGAAAGATGATCCCCTGATGGGCCCGTGATATTGATGACCATACTTATGAGCCTTTGATCTTGAAATTGAAACTTAGCCTGTTGTTGTGGGGTGCCTAAGTGTTCCCTCCTGAGAGCCTCCTTGTTGCTCAAATGTGGCTTCTCTCTATGCCAAACTCAGCAGATAAATGTATTACCTTCCCCCAGCATAGGACATGACTCCTGGGGATGAGCCTCTCTGCACCAAGGGATTACTACCAAGCACCCACTTGCAATGCAACTGAAAAAAGACCTCTAGTAAAAGGGGGAAAATGTAAAGACAAATGAGTTTATATGGCAAAGAGACTTCAAAGTGAGTTGGGAGGTCATCCCAGATGCAACGTTTATGCACACCTCAGCAGAATCTCACAGCCTATCAAAGTTGATACTTCCCCAAATAGTGGGGTTCCTGAGGGCTCTGGAGATAACAAAGTCCTATGGTCAGGGCTGATAGTTCCAGAGTTTGGTGCCTTGCCATTGGGCCCTACTTTGGAGTTTGTGCTCCTTCAGGTGGCAGAGTTGGACTCAATTATGTCTTCTCTTCTACACGTGATTCATCTGTCCCTTCTATTTAAACCTATCCTTGGTGCTGGAGTTTGTAGTTGTACATCCAAGAGACATGAGTCTTTGGGCTGTCCTTGTGCCAGCTGGGCCTGGAACCTCAGCAGAGATACAACACCTACTCCACAGCTCATTGGACCCACCCAGAACAACTAACAAGGAGATGATGAAGGACAACGGCTACCCCAAGTAACAGAGAGAGTCTGCAACTGCAAGCAAAATAGTCCTATCTACCTTCCCCATGGGAAATAAGCCTTCTCTCAATTAGAGGTGCAGTGAACATCACCATCCCATAATCCTCGGGATTGAGGAAAAAACTATGGACTAGAGTGGACTTACTGGTATTCTACTATAGACATATTGTGATTCTAGCAATGGAAGAAATTACAACATTGATGTGGAGCCAGTGGCCACTGGAGGCTCTGGCAGCAAGGAGAGGGAAAAGCAGTTGTAATATGGGGTTTTTTTGAGTCTTGGGAATTGTCCTGTATGAGAATGCAATGACAGATATTGGCCATTTTATATCATCACATAGCATGCAGAACTGGGTGTGAGAGAGTATAGATTACAATGTGAACTATGATCCATGCTTAATGGCAAAGCCCCATGATGCATTATCAATTGCAATGACTGTGCCACACTAATGAAGCATATATACGTGGGAGGGTATGGGGTATATGGGAATCCCTATATTTTTTTGTGTAACATTTATGTAATCTAAGTATGTATTAAAAAAGAAAAAAAATTATTAAAAAAATTAAGACCACCTTATTTCCTATTCCACAAGGATCCACAAAGATGGGAAAAAAATTCCAGTGATAGCAATGATTTCTCATTTAATTATAGAAAATAGCCCTTTATAAAAATGCAAGACTCTCAATGGCTATCACTATTATATTTCGTATTTCCAAAAAAGCCACTCTGCCAAGCTCTGAGTCCTGGTTGTGCTGGTGTTCATCTTGACTTTCATTTAAAGAATGGAAGTCTGAAAATTAAGGCAGCTGAGTCTGTAAGTAAAGATGAAACAATGCTTTAGTTCTGTATTGTTTTGTCCACCAAAATAAAACAGAGTAATGACAAAATAAAAACAAAAATAAATATTGTGACTTGCTCCTTCCATGATGGATGTGGGCCTATGTAATCCACCTGCTACCATGATGGATGTGGGCCTATGTAATCCACTTGCCACCAGGTGATAGGCTGATCACTTCAGGGAATGGTGACAGGTTGGAGACTGAAAGTTGTTTTTAGCTGCTGGCACATTGGGCACTCATCAGTGGCTATAGCCAGGGCAGCCTTGGTGAGTAAAAGTCCATATTTTGGAGTCAATGTATAACCTCTAAACCTACTACCATGGCAATTTTCTTCATGAGTCCTTTTGACAATGATTGGAGTGGTTGGGGAAAGACTCTGAGTTTTATGCACTGATAAGGATTCACATGTTGAAAAATGTCATCATATATTCTGTCCATTCAGAAAGTACTATCCACATATCTCCCCTCAGGCATCTTTGTCATAGATTTTCCAATCATGTTCTTTACACTTTTCTGACCTTCCAGTCAAACCATTGGTCATGCCACAATAATAGATATACAAACATACTTCCAGCCATTTCTTCTTCCAAGTAAAATAAACAATGATGGGCACTGCTTGAAGCTTTGCCCATTGGATGATTTCAATTGACTTCTTTCCTTCAGGGACATTCCAGATAGGGCCTGTAGTGCTGCAACTATCCACTTGTGGTCATACCTGCATATATTGTGCACAACTGTCTGTAAACCAGTGTTTTGCTTAAGAAAGGCAGAGACTCAAGATAAGAATCAAAACTAGAAATTTATTTGATAATTGATATATAGATTTCCAATACTAATAAACAGGTAAATGATCACAGTTATTGATTGTTCACAATATAATTCAACAAGCCAATTAGTGCAGAGAGAGTGAGGGAGAGAGAGAACATATTTACAATCTCTCACCAAACCAGGGGTAAACTCAACATCTGTTCTTTAATGAGGTTGGAAAGCCCCATTCAACAGCCAGTCAGAGTCCAGGATCAGAATAATGGTCCCAGGCAGAGCATCCCCTCCTGGGTGAGACTTCCATTGGCAATCTAGGGGCTGCCCCTTTTAAGGGGTTATGAAACTTCAGATTTCATGCCAGTTTTTCAACTTGTGAGTGAATAAAGCATCCTGAGACAACAGTGCCTGTCCATAGGGAAGTGACCAGCTTCCCCAAGGAGAGATATGAAGTCTGTGAAACGTCCTGTTCTAAAGGATATTGCTATTCAGGGAATGCTAAGCAGAACATATAATTAATATACAGCTAAGATAAAGAATCAGCAGAGACAGAGTTAAGTGCTTGGGGTAATTGTCTTCAAGGATGTTCTCCTTGCACAGACTAAGATAAGGTTTCCTTCCCTGAAGCAGGAGAGATCTCTAAGTATGTCCACATCAACTTCTGCTCCTACATGCTCAAGGCAGTCACATCATAATTTTAATTTCTTGTTCACAATTCTTCCCCCAAGGTTGTAGGCATAAAGCTCTTTCTCAAAAGGAGATTTTCTTATGAAGATGGCAGGGCTTTTTTGCAATATCCTAAGTGTCTTCTCTGTGACTCACCTATAGTTACCTGCCAAAGGCCTCAGACAGCATCTCTATTTGTCATTGAAACTTTAAACAACATTTGATTTTCTGGATCATATGGCCTAATGGCAGAACAGCTTTATGGAAACTTAGAACTACTGCAGAGATTCCTCTTGTTTTGGTCCCGATCAAACAAAGCAGCTTTTTAGGTTACTTAGTAATTGTGTCTGAATTGTACACCCAAATGGGGACTTTGTTGCCTTCAAACTCCAGAGACCCACGTGAAGTCATGGCACATTTTTGGTTGTAAGAGCATCAAGATACAATTCCTTGGGAAGTGGCCGTGGCTCAATTGGTTGGGTTCCCATTTACAGGTTCAATTCCTGGGGCCTCCTGGTGAAGGCAAGCTGGCTGTCATGGTGTGGTGAGCTGGCACAGCAAGGTGATACAACAAAGGGAGACAAGCAGACACAGAAAAACGCACAGCAAATGGACACAGTGAGCACAAGCAGCAAGGGGGGGGCTAAATTTTAAAAAAATCCCCCCCCAAAAGATACAATTGCTTATCCTTTACTTTAGAAGGGATATAACAACATACCCACACTCCTGGGTGTCTAGAAACTTCACTAAGGCCTGAGGCAAAAAGCTCCTGAATTTTATTTATTTTTTCATTTCATCTCATCTCATCTCATCTCATCTCATCTCATCTCATCTCATCTCATCTCATCTCATCTCATCTCACTCCACTCCACTCCACTCCTCTCCACTCCACTCCACTCCACTCTACTCCACTCCACTCCACTCCTCTCCACTCCACTCCACTCCATTTTTATTTATTTTATTTGTTTTATCAGGGAAGTTGTGAATTTACAAAACAATCATGCATACCATACAGTAATCCCATATAGCACTCCACCACCAACACTTGCATTTTTGTGGAATATTTGTTACAAATAATAAAAGAACATCTTCAAAATATTACTGCTAACTATAGTCTATAGCTTACATTTGGTGTAGTTTTCCCACAAACCATCCTATTATTAACATCATGTAATGCATATTTGTTTTAGTTCATAAGAGAATGCTCTCATATTTGTACTTTTAACCACATTCTATCATCTACTACAGGGTTCACTGTGTTAAATTATCCCCTATCTTGTACAATCCATCCAAAGTGTACACTCAGTTACTCTTAATTTCATCACAGAGTGGTGCTGTCATTACCTCATTCAATTTTAGAACATTTTCATTACTCCAAAAGAAAACATCCCATAGTCTCTTAAACCTCCAATTGTTAACCCTTAGCATCAATATAGTTTCTTTACCATTGCTGCAAAAATGTTACAATACTACTCTAAGCTAGAGTCCATATGTTATGTTAGTTGTATTTTTCCTATGTATCACCAAATTCTTCCAAGTTGTATTGATGAACATTATTGTATTTATACTATTAAATGCAATCCTCATCCACCCTGAGTTCATTATGTTATACAGTCCCTAGATTATTCTCTAGCTTTCTTTCAATTGAAATATTAGATCCAAAGACTATCCATTTCAGTCACAATCACATTTATAAATCATCAGTGTTAGTTATACTCACTGTAATGTGTTACGATCAAATAAATAAATAAATTCATTTATTTTCCAAACCTTTAAAATAAACCTTATTAAAATTTTACAAACATTAAGCATTGGCTCCCCTTTTCAATCCACATTCTATCTCCTAGTAAACTATATGAGTATATTTAGTTCATGTTAGAGAGACCATGCATTTGTCCTTTTGTATCTAGTTTATTTCACTCAAAATAATGTCCTCAAGCTTCATCTATATTGTCATATGCATCTCAACTTCATTTCTTCTTACAGCTGATTAGTATTCCATAGTGTGTGTATACCACCTTTTATTTATCCATTAATTTGTAGATGGCCACTTGGGTTGTTTAGATCTTTAAGCAATTGTGAACAATGCCACTATGAAAATCAGTGTGCAAAGTCCTGCTTGCATCCTTGCTTTCAGCACTTCTGAATATATTCCCTGTAGTGGAATTGCCAGAATGTATGGTAATTCAAGAATTAGCTTGCTGAAGAATCACCTAACTGTCTTCCACAGAGACCACATCATTCTACCTTCCCATCAACAGTAAAAGAGTGTTGCTCTTCTTTCACATCCTCTCCAGCACTTTAGTTTTCTGTTTTTTCCTTTTAATAGTGGCCATTCTTAAAGGTGTGAAATGATATCTCATTTTAGTTTGGATCTACATTTCCCTAATAGAGATGCTCAACATCATTTCATGTACTTTTTAGCCATTTGTAGTTCCTCTTTGGAAAAAAAAATGTCTATTCAAGTCTTTTGTTGATTTTTTATTTTTATTAGAGAAGTTGAGAGTTTAGAAAACAGTCTTTCATAATGTGCAGAAATCCCATATATCAGGTCACAACCAAAACCTTGCATTTTTGTGGACATTTGTTTTAAATTATGAATGAACAACATCAAAATATTATTGCTATTATCCAAAGGTTATATGTGGTGTATTTTCCACATGCTACCCTATTATTATCATTAGTATTACACAGTTTTCATAGTACATGAGAAAACGCTTTTCTATTTGTACTGTCAAACGCAGTCCATTATTCACCACATGGTGCTATACAGTCCCATGACTTGCACACTCCACCCAAAGTGGGCATTCAGTGGCTCTCTGTTTCATCTCAGACTTGTGCTCTCATCCCCTCAGTCAATTTAGGGACATTTTCTTTAATCCAAAGGAAATAGTCCCAATCTCCCAATTATAGACCCTTAGCATTGATAAAGTACCTTCTTTGCCATTGATTAAAGAATATTACAATATTGCTATTAAATATAGTCCACAAGTTTCATTAATTGTATTTTCCATGTAACACCATATTTTTAACATCTTTTAATATTGACAAATGTTTGCTCTACCTCATAGAAGAACATTCTTGTATTTGTATTATAATCCACAATCCTTATCTACCACTGATTCACCAAGCTATATAGTCCCTAGATTATTCTCATCTTTCTCTCAGTTGACAATTAAACCACTAGACAGCCACTTTGAGCCACAATGATATTTATAGATCAGGCAGTGATGGTTATATATTCTGTAATGCATTGCAAATGACTATCGTTTTCCACACATTTAAAATCAACCTTATGAAAAAATCTACATACAGAGCTCATCTAAGCTCTGATCTTATCTCCTAGTAATCCATACCCTAGATTTTAACTCCATGTGTTTACTCATCCTCTATAGATCATACTGTGAAAACCTCAATATTTGTCCTTTTCTGTATGGTTTATTTTACTCACCATAATGTCCTCAAGGTTCATCCATGTTGTCATATGCATCCCAATTCCATTTCTTACAGGAGGATAGTATTCCATCACATATACATACCATATTTTGTTTATCCGTTCATTGTTTGAAGAATACATGGGTTTTTTCTATCTTTTGACAATTGTGAATAATGCTGCTATGGACATTGGTGTGCAAATGTCAGTTTATGTCCATGTTTTCAGTTCTACTCAATATATTTCTAGTAGAGAAATTGTTGGATCATATGGCAGTTCTATATTTAGCTTCTTGAGGAATCCCAAAATTTTCCACCACAGAGGCTGCACCATTCTACATTCCTACCAGTACTAAAGGAGTATTCCTACTTCTCCACATCCTTTAAAGCACTTGGGAGATTTCTTATTTTTTAAAAAAATTAATAGCCTTTTTAGAAGATGAGAAATGATATATCGTAGTTTTGATTTGTGTTTACTTAATAGCTAGTGATAGTGAAAATATTTTCATGAGCTTTTTAGCCATCTGTATTTACTCTTTGAAAAAAATGTCTAAGATTTTTGCCCATTTTTATATTGGATTGCTTGCCTTTTTATTGTTGAGTTGTATGTTCTCTTTATGTAATGTGGAAATCATACTGTTATCCATTATGTGGTTTCCAAATATTTTCTCCCATTGAGTAGGTGGCTTTTTCACCTTCTTGACAAAGTCCATTGAAGCATAAAAGTGTTTAGTTTTGAGGAGGGCCCATTGCTAGGAATCTTATGGTTAGAGCTTTTATGCTTAGGTTTCTGATACATTTTGAGTTAATTTTCATATAAGATGTCAGAAAGAGATTCTCTTTCATTCTTTTGGAAATGGATATCCATTTAGATCAGCATCATCTTTTACATAGACTGTTCTTTCTCAGCTGGGTAGATTTGACAGCTTTTTCAAAAATCACTTGACCATAGATAGGAGGGTCTATTTATAAGCACTTAATTAAGTTCCATTGGTCAATATTTCTATCTTTAAGCTAATAAAATGCTATTTTTTTTACCACTGTAGCTAGATAATGTTCTTTAAAAACAGGAAGTTAGAGACCTCCATGTTTGTTCTTTTTGTGATGTTTCTTGTTATTTGTGGACTTTTACCTTTCCAAATAAATTTGATAATTGAATTTTCCATTTCTGCAAAAAAAAGGCTGTTAGAATTTTTATTGGGACTGCATTGAATCTGTAAATAAATTTGGGTAGAGTTGACATCTTAACAATATTTAGTCTTTTAATTGATGTGGAAAAGGCCAGTGACAAAATATAGCATATAACACATAATGTCCTTCCATTTATTTAGGTTTTCTGTGGTTACTTTTATAAATGTTTTGTAGTTTTCTAAAAAGAGATTCTTTATATCTTTGGTTAAGTTTATTCATAAATATTTGATTATTATGGTAACAATTGTAAATGGAATTTTTTTTTATGACTTCCGCCTCAGATTGTTCATCATTAGTGTATAGAAATCCTACTACCTTTTGCATATTATTCCAGTATCCAGGCACTTTTCTTGAGCTTATTTATTAACTCTAGTATCTTTGTTGTATATTTTTTTCAGGGCTTTCCAAGTAGAGGAATAAATCATCTATGAATAGCAAAAAATTTACTTCTTCCTTTCCAATTTTGATCACTTTTTATTTCTTTTTCTTGCCTAATTGCTCTAGCTAGAACTTCTTTCTTAATATTGGAAAAACAATGGTGACAGTAGGCATTTTTGTTTTGTTGCAGATCTCAGTGGGAAAAGTTTCAGTCTTTCCCCATTGAATACAATGTTAGGTGAGGGTATTTCATATATGTCCATTATCATGTTGAGAAAGATGCCTTCTATTCTGATATTTTGTAGTATTTTTTTCAAAATGGATGCTGTATTTTGTCAAATGCTTTTTTTGTATCAATTGAGATGATCATGTGATTTTTCTTCTTTGATATATTAATATGATATATTATACTGATTGATTTTCTTGTTTTGAACTCTTGCATATCTGGCACAAAATCTACTTGATCATGATGGATTATTCTTGTAATGTGCTTTTGGATTCAATTATCAAGTTACTTTATTCAGGATATTTGCATCTATATTATTTATGGAAATGTGTCTGTAATTTTCTTTTTCATAGTGTCTCTATCTGGTTTTGGTATTAAGGTGATATTGGTTTCATAGAATGAGTTTGGTTGTGTTTCCTCCTGTTCAATTTTTCATGTGACTTTGAGCAGGGATGATATTATATCTTCTTTGAATGTTTGCTTAGAATCCCTTTGATATTGGGCTTTGCATTTTAGATGGTTTTTGATGACTGTTTCAATCTCTTTACTTGTGATTGGATTGTTGAGGTCTTCTCTTTCTTCTAAGGTCAGTTTAGGTTGTTCCTATGTTTCTAGTAATTTGTCCATTTCTCCAGTTTGTCTAGTTTTGTGGCATATAATTGTTCATAGTAACCTCTTATGATCTCTTTTATTTCTGTGGGGTCAGTGGTAATGTCCCCCTATCATTTCAGATTGTATTTATTTGCGTCTTCTCCCTTTTTTTCTTTGCCAGTCTTGCTAAGGTTTTGTCAATTTTATTGACCTCCTCAAAGAACTAACTTTTTAAAATAAAAGTTTATTTCAGTACATCATTCATATATGAACATACATAAACAATAAGTGTATAGTAAAAGTTGTGAATTTACAAAACAAGCAAGCCTGTCCTTATACAAACTTCTTTTACATCTCCCCACCACCAACACCTTGTATTGTTGTGAAACATTTGTACAAACTATGAAAGAGCATCATCAAAATATTAGTACTAACTATGGCCCATATCTTACATTTGGTGTATATTTCCCCCAACCAATTTTTAACACCCTATATTAGTATTATAGATTTGTTATTGCTCATGAGAAGATAGTCTCATATTTATTCAGTTATCCACAGTGCATCCATCTTCCACCACTGGATTCCCTGTGATATACAGACTCATGCTTTGCAAAATCCATTCAAAATGTAGACTCAGTGGCTCTCATTTTCATCACTGATTTGTGCAATCATCGCCTCAGTCAATTTTAGAACTTAAATTTTTTATTCAAAAGAATTTCAAACTTAGAGAACAGTTGAAAAAAAATAGTACAAAACCCATACAGAGAACTTCAAAATAACATGCCCTCACCCCCTTACTCAGACAGTAGACCTATATTTGATTTAATCAGCACCCTTCTGGGTTGACCCAGTGTGCAAGTCCTGCTCCATAGTGCTCAATCATCGTCTTGAAGATCAAACTTTTGATTTTGTTGATTCTCTCTATTGTTTTTTATTGTTGTTGATGTTCTCAATTTCATTTGTTTATGATCTAATCTTTGTTAATTCTTCCCTTCTGCTTAATTTGGAAATGGTTTGCTGTTTTTTTAATAGTTCCTCCAGGTGTGCAGTTAGATCTTTGATTTTAGCTCTTTCTTCTTTTTAAATGAAAGCATTGAGGGCTATTAATTTCCTTATCAGCACTGCTTTCCGTGTATCCCATAGCTTTGATATGTGAGCTTGTGTTTCACTGCTCTCAAGGTGTTTATTGATTTATCCTGCAATTTCTTCTTTGACCCATTGATTATTTAAGAGCATCTTATTTAATCAACATATATCTGTTGATATTCCCTTTTTCCATGTGTTATTGATTCCATACTTCATTCTATTATGATCAGAGAATGTTCTTTGTATAATTTCATCTTTTAAAATTTATTGAGATATGTTGTGTGACTGAACATATGGTCTCTCCTCGAGAAATATCCATGAACACTTGAGAAGAATGAAACCCAGCTATTTGGGAGTATAATGTTCCATAAATATTGTTAGGTCTAGTTTATTTATCATATTATTCAGGCACTCATTTCTTATTGCTCTTCTGTGCAGATGTTCTATTCAATGCTAAAAGTGGTGTATTGAAATCTCTAACTACTATTGTAGAGTTCTCTATTTCTCCCTCCCATTTTGCCCTTCAGTACCTCATGCATTTTGGGACACCCAGGTTAGGTGCATAAATATTTATTATTGTTATTTCTTCTTGGTGAATTGTGCCTTTTATTAATATATAAAAGACATATTCATCTCATATCACACTTTTGTATTTAAAATCCATTTTTTTCTAATATTAATGTAGTTACTCCAGCTGTATTTTGGTCACTATTTGCTTTGAATATATTTTTTTAACCTTTCAATTTCAGTCTTTTTACATCCTTGCATCTAATATGAGTCTATTGTAGACAGCATTTAGATAAATCATATTTTTTTCTATCCATTTGGCCAGTGTGTTTCTTTTTATTGGGGTGTTTACTCCATTAACATTCAAAGTTCTTCCTGTAAAATATTCAATATTCTTAATGTAAAGGCCTAGTTCCTCTATTTTATCTTTGATTTTCTGTTGTAAGAAAACAGAATAGTAAGTATTCTGTCTTACTATTGTCTCTCTTTTTAGCTTTTAGTTACCCTAATAGTCTTCTTTTCTACACTCTTCTCATAGGCTCTCTCTCCTTTCTTTTCCTTTCAGGCTGCAACACTCCCTTTAGTATATCTTGTAACTCCACAC
>JAQZBX010094305.1:0-12041 GCA_029593785.1 Cabassous unicinctus | reverse complement strand
TTAGAACTTAGAAATCGACAAATGGTGCTGGGAGAACAGGATATCCATACACCCCAAAAAGAAAGGAGACCCTTATCTCACATATTATACAAAAATTAACTCAAAATGGATCCAGTACCTAAATATAATTGCAAAAACCACAAGACTCTTAGAAGAAAATCCAGGAAAACATTTTCAAGGTCTTGTCATAGGCAGTACTTACTTAATCCTTACACCCAAATCATGAGCAATAAAAGAAGAAATAAATAACTGGTACCTCTTCAAAACTAAAAGCTTTTGCATCTCAATGGACTTTACAAAAATTTTAAAAGGCACCTAACTCAATGTGAAAAAATATTTGGCAATCACATATCCCATATCACATATGGATCTAATATCCATGATATACAAAGAGATGACATAACTCAACAATAAAAACAAAAGACCAAATTTAAAAATGGGCAAAAGAATTCAAAAGACAATAGTCCAAAGAAGAAATACAAATGGTAAAGAAACACAGGAAAAAATTTCAACATCTCTAATTAATAAAGAAATGCAAATCAAAACTACAATGAGAAATAATTTCACACCTATTAGTCTAGGCACTATTAAAAATCAGAAAACTGGAAATGTTGAAGAGGATGTGGAGATATATGAATGCTTATTCACTGTTTGTGGGATTATAGAATGGTACAGCCACTGTGTAGGACCTTTTGGCAGTTCCTAAAGAATTTGAATATAGACTTCGTATGTGACCTCGAAATACCATTACTCAGTATATACACAGAAGAACTGAGAGCAGAGAAAGGAACAGTTGTCTGAACACCGATGTTCCAAGTGGTGTTATTCACAATAGCCAAAAGTTGGAAACAAACAAGGTGTCCATCAACTGAGGAATGGATAAACAAATTGTGGTGTATACACACAATGGAATATTATGCAGTAGTATGAAAAAATGAAGTCGTGAAACATATGACAAGATGGTTGAGCCTGGAGAACATTATGTTGAGGGAAGCCAGCCAGACACAGAAGGGCAAATGTTGTATGATTTTGCTTTCATGAACTTAATATTTTGTGTAAACTCATGGAGTTAAGGATTAGAATATAAGTAACTAGAGAGTTGTAGGATGGTAGGGAATGGAAAGCTGAGGGTTAGCCTTTGCAGAATTGGTAAAATGTTTTTTTGTAAACCTTTGGAAATGAATAGAAATGTTGAAAGTGCATTGTGGTGTTGTAACTAGCAGCAGAATTACATGGTATGACAGTGGTTGAAAGGGAAAGCCTAAGGTCATGCACATTATTAGAATGAAAGCTAAAACCTATAACATGGGACTGTATAAGATAGTAAAACCTCATATATAACATGGATATGAGTGATATTGCATATATAAGACTGTTTTAAGAAAATATATATACAAATACATTAGAGAGAAGGAAAATAATAGCACCTATGTACTGCAGAGGAAGCATAGAAATATTGAGAGGTGATGAATTTTGCGAGTTTAATATTACTATTATTTGAATAATGATAGTGCTCTAACAATGATTGAAATGGTGAATGTGCAAATACATGATTAAGCCAAATACCATTGATTTTATATTTTGGATTGATTTATTCTTTATTAAAATGTATCATTAAACTTTATTTGTTAAAAAAATACAATGTCCTGCCTACTTAAAAAGTCTGATTGTGAAGGGAGTTAACAGATACAAAAAAATATATTGTTTCTCCAATATATCTCCTTTGGCATAAACTCCCACTCATGAGGCTTCCCTCTCTCTAGACAGCATTTCTCCTTGTTTCATTGCTTCTTCTTTGTCTATAGTTGTTGCAAGCATCTGTTTAACCATTCATTCATTTTTTCTTTTAACATTTAACAAATATTTATTCATCAATGACTTCATGTTAGGCACTAAATATTATTTTTGGAATAAAAAATGAGTAAGATATTGTTCATCATCTCAAAGTGATTACATGCAAGAGAAATGGAAATAAGTACGTGCCATATCCTTAGGTAGCTCTGCAAACCTTCTGACAGGATCCAAAAGGGTTCACAAGAGAATTGATGATGGCAATGAGCCTTGAATAGGAATTGGAGTAATTGACGAAGAAAGGGATAGAATCACATTATGAAGAGAACAAATGGACACAAATTTGGGATCAATACAACTGTAAGGCCTTGTGAGATTTTAAAAATGTTCTTTATATCTGATGAACAATTAGGGGCACACCATGGATAGTGGAACATGAGACTGGCCAGGTTGGCAGCAGCCAGATAACAGAGAACCTTATGTTTTGTCTAGGAGATACATATTTATGTGTGAAGTTACTGGAGCGTCATTGTGGGGTTTATAGAAGGTGATGTTCATGAAAACCCTTACCCTGTGGAAATCTCACTCTGTGTCAGTATGATTCTAGCTGTTCTCAAAACCCTGGAGAAATGATGAGGGCTGGAATTAGCACTATGGAAATGGGAAGGAGGAGTGGGATGAGTCTGAGTAAGTTTGAACCATAATGTGTAAAAATATTCATTAGTATACTAGGCACAATGTCAGATTTTTATATTCATTATTTTATTTAATTCTTTCAATTACTCCATGAAATCAGTTTCACTCTTATTTAATAGGAAGAGAACAAGACTTCCAGCAATGTGATATTCTTATCCAAGTCATGCAATTGCATCTGAATTAAATCTTGCAGTTAATTGTTCCTAAGTTTTTGTGTTTCTTTAACAATTTACCTTCTTAATAAAAAATATTTTAGAATAGTGTTAGATTTACAGAAAAATTGCAAGGAGAATAGAAAGGGTTTCCAAGAACCTGTCACCCAGTTTCCCTTGTTCGTAACATCTCCCATCCAAAATACAACATTGTATTTATTTGTCATAAATTCTTAGGCACTTCATGGCAGTGACAGCTTATCAGGCTTTCCTCATTTTTGATGACCTGGAGAGTTTTGAGGAGTGCATGTCAGATATTTTGTAAAGTGTCCTTGACTTGGAATTAGCCTGATGTTCTTCTCATAATTAGACTGGGTTTATGGGATTCTTGAGGAAGACACCAGAGATAAATGCCATTTTCATCGCATCATACCTAGGGTGCATCCTATCAATGTGACTTATCATTTCTGATTTTTATCTTGATCAGCAGTATATTGAGGTTCCCCCAGTATAAATTTCCCCATTTCATATGTGCCTATCTTTTTCACAGTTCCCAAGAAAATTTAGGTGAGTCTCTAATGGACATTACAGCCCTTGATTCTTCAAACATTGACGGTGTCACTAATATCTGACTCATCCCAAGATGGAATGTTGCTCTTTACAATTTCTTTTGATAGGCAGAACATTTTCAGGAAATTTATTTTCTCATTTCCTAAAATAATAGTCCTCACATGGAGATCACAAAAAACAATGTAGTATTTTGTCTACTGCCAACTATGTCTTTTTCAAATGTTAATAGAATATTAGGGAATAATATTAAGATTTTTATGTAGACTTATTGTGTTCTTCGTGATACAGTCATGAGCGAATATTTTTTTCATCAACTGACACTTGAGCCATCACTTTGATAAATGAAAGTGGCATTTTGGGATTAGTATTTGCTCTGAGCTAGTGTTCCATATTTTTTTAAAAAGTGATCTGGTCATTTCTTTTTATTTGCTTCACATTCTTTAGCAAAGCTGTGAATTCACCTTATTTTTTATTTTTTTCAACCCACAGGATAACACTCTTTTGATATATACTCACATTTGACTAAGTTTTAGAGAAAAGAGATTTGATTCATACTGCCCAGGAAAATTTATGAATTTTAATTGTGCCGTAATCAGAGAATTAAAAATCCTCAGCTTGTCGTTTTTTTAACAATCTCTCCAGAGCAATAAGAAGACATAACTCTCTCCACATTATTTGAATTATGATTCCCAACAAAATCATTTATCACCTAAATTTGTCAGCTTTCCAAAATCTCCCCTAGGCACTGTGTTTAAGGATGAGTGCAAACTACATATTGTGAATCACATTTTCCAGTACTATACATACACTAGTGCTGTACATTTATCCAATGGAAATACTGCCATTCTTATTTTAACATGCAAGATGTTAATATATTAATTCTCTGAACCTTATCCAGGAAGAACTGTGTTTTTGCAATCAGTTCTTTTTTTAATTCATTTTTATTTTTTTTTAAAGATACTTAGATTACCCAAATGTTATACAAAAAATATAGGGTTTCCCATATGCCCCACTGCCCACACCTCCCACACCCTCCCACATAAACAACATACTTCATTAGTGTGGCACATTCTTTGCAAATGATAAATGCATCCTGGGGCATTGCCACTGAGCATGGACCATAGTTTACATTGTAGTTCACACAGTCTCCCACACAATTCTTCAGTTTATGGGAAGATATATAATGACTTATATCTGTCATTGCAATGTCATTCAGGATGGCAAGCAGTTTTTATTTTTATTAAATACTTAACCTGTATGACAAATTTTTTAATAAATATCTTACAAAAAATTCTCTTTAAGAATGTTGAGAAGAAGCTTATTAAGCATGTACTATGAACATTGCTGAATAAACTAGAGGTATGTCTTTCAAGTAATTGGAAGTACAAAAGTGTGAAACATAGACTAGCCTTGAAAATTGATACCTCTGTTATCATGAGGAATATTATAAAATCAAGAGCACTGCTCTGAAATCATTGGCTCCACAAATATTGTATTTTTTCTGCAATCCAGGTAGAAGTAAGTTTTGTCATGAGTATTGGTTAAATAGGCACTGCCCCTCCTGTTTCACCATGTGCTGGAGTAGAGGAACACAAACCAGAAGCAGGGAGAAATGTAGGCTAAGACACAGTCACCCCTATTCACTTCACACCATATCATGTAGCCTGGAAGGTGAGTACAATCTTATTTATTCTGTGTATGTAATTTAGAAGAGAGGGCATTGCCTCTCTTTCAAAATTCATCAAAATTTTCCCCTGTTTCCTAATACAGGTACCTGGGACATTGATTCTTAAGGAAAGATGTCTATAAAGCATGTCACTACTGAGTGATGCAGAACACTTCAAGTCTGCCTTACACTCCTAGACATCTACTTACTTTATCATTTCTTCTACTTCTATATTTGTCAGAAAAAAATTTCCTGCATTTTATCAGTAGAATTTTAATCTTCTCCAGGACCCTTAAAATATGTGGTAACAATAATAATTCAGTTATAAATGAGGTATAAATTTGTTCTCATGTGAAATTAAATTTTATTCCTGAAGAATCTATAAAAGGCTAAAAGAAAAATCATGCAGTTGAGTGCTATTTGTGAAACTTAAGTGCAATTTTAGGTTTTATTTAAAGGGAAAAGTTGAAGAGAGTCATTAAAATATAGATTTCAGCCAAAAATCTTCTATGAATTGAGTAAGGGATAAATAACAGGTTACAGAGAGAAATGCTACTATTTTCCTGGAAAAAATGGGAGACTTGATTGCAGCCAGAAAACCATTAAGATCTAATCCTAGATATTATGTGAAATAGAAGGAGGAGAAGACTGAGTCTGAGTGAGCTCACTTCTGTTCAATATGTTATTGTGTGAGTTCAATATCAATTACTGATCACCTACCTTATGAAATGTAGGAAAGATGAACACTTTCAATTAAAGATTAACTGTCCAGAGTGGGGGAATTCAGAATAAACACCTGCTGGTACAGGTAACACCATTTAAATAAGACACAATACAATAGAAAGCAATACTAAGCTCTTACCTCTTATAATGCACCATAATAATGTAGCCAGTGTCAAAGTACGTTTATGTCAAACATAAGAGCTACAACTCCTCCCCTCAGTGCCAAAAACTGTGTTTCCAAGGGAAGCAAATGATAGGGTACCAGTATGGATGAGGACGTCCTCCATCTGCTTTTCTTCTTGCTCTTAGTCATGGTGTCTATGGTTATTTTTTTAAATCAATATTTTGATACATATTAATAAAACATAAATCCTTCCAAAGTGTACAAACATTGTTATTTGGTATAATCGCATAGTTGTGCATTCACCAATCCAATCAATATTAGAGAATTTTCATTACTCCAGTAATAACAATAGTAATAATAAACAGAAACCTACCAACCAACCAAACAAAACTCATTAACTCTCCATCTCTAGATTTCCCCTGCCATACATAGCTGCTATTCTGTTTACTTCTCTCTAGTTTATTGTGTGTATATTTTGTAAAAACAGTCTAATATATGCAATATCACACATATTCATATTTTACATAGATTTTCACTATGTAAAACAGACCATTTTACCTTTTTTAGGTTTCCTTATGGTTTCCTTTTCAACTACAAAGAGCATGATGTGCTGTCACCATTTCCATTCATTTCGAAAGGTGTACAAACAAACTTTTAACCAATTGTGCACAGATTAACCATTAGATTTACATTCTCTATCCTCATTTTATGTTAGGTGACCTATATTTTAATTATTAATTGCATGAATTTACATAATGTATTTTGCCCATAATAGCACACTCATACATTATTTGCCCTTGGCTTCACTCAAAATAATGTCCTCCAAGTTCATCTATGTTGTCAAATGCTTTACAACTTCATTACTTCTTAACCCTGCATAATATTCCATCATGTATATACACCACAATTTGTTTATCCAGTCATCAGTTGAGGGACACTTGTGTTGTTTCCAACTTTTGGCTAAAATGAATAATGCCACTATGAACATCCATGTGCAGATGTCTATCAGCTCACTACCCTCAGCTCTTCTGGGTATATACCTAGTAATTGTATTGCCAGGTCCCATGGCAAGTCTATATTAAACTTCTTTAAGAACTGCCAAACAGTCCCCCACATTGGTTGTATCATTCTACATTCCCACCAACAGTGAATAAGTGTTAATAACTCTCCACATCCTCTGCAATATTTACAGTTTTCAGTCTTTTTAATAGTGGCTATTCTAATAGATGTGAAATGATACTTCATTGTAGTTTTGATTTGCATTTCCCTAATCACTAGTGATGTTGAGCATTTTTTCATGTGTTTTTTTGTCATATGTGTTTCTTCTTTGGATAATTGTCTTTTCATGTCTTTTGACCAATTTTTATTCAGATAGTTTATCTTTTTATTGTTGAGTTGCATGATATCTTTATATGTCATGGATATGAATTCCTTATTGGATATGAGATTGCCAAATATTTTCTCCTATTGAGTTAGTGTGGTACATTAGTTACAATTGATGAATAATAATGGTGACACTGGACATCCTTGTCATATTCCTGATTTCAGCAGGAAAGCTTTCAGTCTTTCTCTGTTGAGTGCAATGTTAGCTGTAGGTTTTTCATATATGTACTTTATCATATTGAGAATGCTTCCTTCTATTTCTATCTTTATGAGTGTTTTTTTATCAAGAAAAGATGTTGTATATTTTCAAATTCATTTTCTGTATCAAATGAGAGGATCATTTCATTTTTATATTCAATTTATCATTTGGTTTATTACACTAATTGTTTTTACTGTGTTGAACCACCCTTGTATTCCTGGGATAAAACCTACTTGATTGTGTAGTATAATTGTTTTAATATGCTTTTGAATTCTGTTTGCAATTATTTTCTTGAGAATTTTTGCACCTATATTCATTAGATAAATTGGTCTGTGATTTCTTTCTTTGGAGTATCTTTATCTGGTTTTGATATATGGGTGATGTTGGTTTCAAAGAATGAGTTTGGTAGTGTTCTTTCCTGTTTAAGTTTTGGAAAAGCTTGAATAAGTTTTGTATTAGATCATCTTTGAATGATTGGTAGATTTCACCTGTGAATCCATCTGGTTCTGGGCTTTTCCTCTTTGGGAGGTTTTAGATGACTGCTTCAATCTCTTTACTTGTGATTGGTTTGTTGAGGTCTTCCATTTTTTCCAGGGTCAATGTAGGTGGTATGTGTGTTTCTAGAAATTTGTCCATGTCATCTACATTGTGCAGTTATTTTTCCATAAAGTTGTTCATAGTATCTTCTTATGATAACTATTATTTTTGTGTATAGTGTGGTAATGTCCCCTTCTCATTTCTTATTATAATTATTTGTTTCTTCACTCTTCTTTTCGTAAATCTATATAAGGATTTTTCAATTTTGTTAATATTTTCAAAGAACCACATTTAGTGTTTTTTAATTTAATTGTTGTTGTTTTTTATTTTTTTGTTCTTCATTTCATTTATTTCTGCTCTGATCCATACTATTTCTTACTTTTGGTTTGCTTTGGGAATAGTTTGCTGTTCTTTTTCTAGTTCCTCAGGAGTGCAAAGAGATCTTCCATTTTAACTCTTTCTACATTTTTAATATAAGCGTTGAGATCTACAAATTTCCCTCTCAGCACTACCTTTTGATGTTCCATACATTTTGGTATGTTGTGTTCTTATTTTCATTCATTGCAAGATATTTGCTTATGTCTCTTGCAATTTCTTCTTTGACCCACTCATTATTTCAGAGTGTGTTGTTTAATCCTATATATTCATGGATTTTCCCTTTTTTCATCCTTTATTCATTTCCAGCTTCACTTTGTTATGATCAAAGAAAGAATTTTGTATAATTTCAATCTTTTCAAATTTATTGAGACTTTTGTTGTGACCCAACATATGATCTATCTTGGAGAAGGTTCCATGAGCACATGAAAAAAATGTATATCATGGTGTTTTGGGGTACATTGTGCTATAGATGTCTGTTAGGTCTAGTTCATTTATCATTTTATTCAAGATCTCCAATTCTTTATTTATCCTTTGTCCAGTTGTTTCACCCAAAACTGAGAGTGGTGTATTGGATTCTTCAACTATTATTGTAGAGATATCTATTTCTCCCTTCAGCTTTGCCACTGTGTTCATCATGTATCTTGGGGCACTCAGGTTAGGCGCCTAAATATTTAGTAAAGTTATTTCTTCTTGCTTATTTGCCCCCTTTTCTGATATATACTGACCTTCTTTATCCCTTATAAGAGTTTTGCATTTTATATCTCTTTTGTTCAATATTGGTATCACTACTCCATGTCTTTTTTCATTACTATTTGCATGGAATATCTTTTTCCAACCTCTCACTTTTAACCTGATTGTGTCCTTACATCTGAGGTAAGTCTCTTGTATGCAACATATAGATGGGTCATATTTTTTAAAATCTATTTTATGAGACTATGCATTTGATTGAGGAATTAAAGTGATTAACATTCAATTTTATTACTGTAAAGGCATTACTTACTTTGATTTTTTCCTCTTGCTTTCTGTTGTCATATTGTGCTATTGTCTGTCTTTTTACCCTTTAATTTACCCTGCCTAACAATCATCATTTCTACAACTTTCTCCAAATCTCTTGCCCTTGTTTTATTTTGTTCATTTGTTTGTTTTTGTTTTTTCATTTCAGGCAGCAACATTACCTTTAAGATTTATTGTAATTAAGGTCTTTTGGAAGCATACTTTATCAGGTTTTTTTGGTCTTTGAAGAAATTTAACTCAACCTCAGCTTTGAAGGAGAGCTTTGTCAGATACAGCATTCTTGGCTGGCAGTTTTTCTCTTAGAGTACATTAAATACATCATAACATTTTCTTCTTTCCTCCAGGGTTTCAGATGAGAGGTCGGCATTAATCTTGCAAAGGTTCCCTTGTATGTGATGGTTTGCTTTTTTCTTGCTGCTTTAATAATCCACTTATATTTGCCATTCTGTATAATAGTTGCCTCTGTGTAGGTCTATTTGATTTATTCTGTTTGGTGTGCATTGACCTTCTTAGACACTAATATTTATTTCTTTAATAAGGGTTGATAAGTTTTCAATCATTATTTCCTCAAATATTCTTTTGGCCCCTTTTCCATTCTATGTTCCCTCTGGAACACCAATTATGTGCATTTTGGTGCATTTTGTGTTGTCATTCAATTCCCTGTGACCTTTTGCATTTTTTCCTTTCTCTTCCTTTTGTGTTCTCCTGTTTTTTTTTTCCAATTCAGATGTTCTGACTTTGAAATCAATAATTCTGCCTTTGAGAAATTCAAATCTTCTCTTAAATACCTCTAATGTATTCTTAATCTCATCCATCATGTCTTGCATTCATGTAAGATTTATAATATTCTTTGCAGGTTTTAAAATTGTTCTTTATGCTCACCCCATGTCTTCATAATATCTTTTATCTTTTTAGTCATATTTTCTTTCAATTCTTTAAATTAATTTAAATTTAATTTAAATTTAATTTCAGTTTAATTAATTAGTTTGATTAACATAGGCTAATTTTCTTAAATCCTGTAACTCTTCAGGGTATTTGGTTTTTCCCTTTAGCTAGGCCATCTCTTCCTGTTTCCTAGTATGACTTGTAATTTTTTGCTGACTCCTTGGCATCTCAATATGTTGGTGAATATACTCTGATTGCCAATTTCCTGTCTTGTGTCTTTTCATAGCTGTTCTTTGATATTTCATTATAATATATATTTTTATTGGTGTTTATTATTCATACATGAACATACATAAACAAAAAGTGTATAGTAAAATTTATGTGCTTACAAAATTAAAATGGATAAGTACAATTATAACAGTATAACATATATCACCCTTCCATGCACACCTTGCATTGTTGTGAATTATTTGTCATAAACTATGCAAAAGCATCATCAAAGTATTACTACTAACTACAGTTTATATCTAACATTGGTGTGGTGTATTTTCCCCCAACCCACCCTTTTATTTTCTAATATATTTTTATTACAAAGGTTTTGAACTTACAAAATTATCACTATGGCAGGGTGTTGTGAATGTGGAAAAGGATGGGCAAAATACATTTGGTGTGACCTGTGAACTGTGGTTAAAACAATACTGTAATATTTTTGCATCAATGACAAAAATGTTGATAATAAGGGGGTATGGAATAATTATGCCAAATGTACAGCATGGACTATGGTTGGTGGTAATAGTCTGATGATATTATCTCATAATCTGTAACAAATATTATACCACAGTGTGGTATGCTGGTGAAGGGATGTTGTATGGCACATGTGCCTGACTGTTTTGTAAGTTTTTCTTTGATATTTTGTTCAACTTACTCTAACTCTTAAAATTTGCCCAGCCTAGGTTAACAAAATCATGCCAAAGCCTCACTAATCACCAAAAATTAGAATATAGAGAGTAACTAAAGCAGTTTTTTTCTTCATGTAATTTCCAGATGGGCCAGCAGATGGCACTTATTGGTGCAATTTTCCAAGGAGGTGTTATTTCAATCTCCATTTTCCTGTGTTTCAGCCCAGCCAGAGCTGAATTTCAAACCATGCTCTACTGGCCAAAATCAGTGAAGAAAATCTCCCCATCTCCCCATTCCTTTTCTCTTGTAACAGCTGACAGGGAGGAAGACATCTATTCCACTCTCTTATATGTATGCCTAGTTGACCCTTCTCCCATGTATCTCCAATCACTGACACCCCACATAAATGATCCTCCCCTGTCAGAGTTGTAACCTTTCTGTGATCCAAGACTTCTTCAAAAATGAAACCAACCAAATAGCCAAATATAATTAATAAAAAATTGAAATAATTATAAGAGTTTTAAAAATAAGAAAATATATTAAAAAAAGATTTGGAGTAATAAAAATTAAAGAAAAATCTTTTTTTAAATTTTGACATTATGTCTTTCATAACTGTAAGATCTGTTGACTTCTGTGTGTAGTGATATTTTCTTCCATTTATTCCCCTAGTGTCTTACTTTATTCATTTTGTCTTCAAAGAAGTTTAAGTTTATAAGAGTCCTGGGATTGAGACTCCCTGGCACCAAGAGATTACTATCAAGCACCAAGTAGCAATGCAACTGGAAAAAAGATCTTGACTAAAAGGGGGAAAGTTAAAGGCAAATGAAATTATATGGCTTAGAGATGCCAAAGTGAGTTGGGAGGTTATTCTAGAGATTACGCTTATGCATGTATAAGCAAGATCTCATTGGCTGCTAAAGTAAATACTACCTCAAATAGTGGGGCTCATAAGGGCTCTTGAAACTTCCAGAAACTACAGTCAGGGTAGATATCTCAGGGATTTGGTGCTTTGCCAGTGGGCCC
>JAQZBX010094304.1:0-12044 GCA_029593785.1 Cabassous unicinctus | reverse complement strand
TGTAATCAAGGCTCATTAGCCATTTGCTGAAGAAACAAATAAATCTACAATAGCACCACCAGCAAAGCCACAAGCTGGACCTCTTCATATCAAACATGTGCTCCTGTCTTACCATCATCTTCTTGTCGCTATTTCTTAACTCAGTGCATCAACTCTGCCACAGTCACACCCAATTCCTCCCATAGTGCCTTCTCCTCCTGAGACCCCCTCCAAAATCCTCCACAGGTCCTCTCTTTTATCCTCTCTCCGACATCAAACCAATCTGCTTCTCACAATTTCAACTATTACCTGCAAGAGCAGTCAGTTTTCAGGCCTGACCTCTCGCAAGCTTCATGTCTGTCTCACCAGCTGCCTGCCCCACCTTTCCCGCATGCATGCCCACATCAAGCCAGCCTGTCAGATTAGCACTCCTCCTCTGACTGTCCAACTGCTTTCGGGGAACCTTTCTCTTAGTCACCCAAGAGGAAAACTTACGTCACTTCTGATTTCTTCTTTTCCCTTATTCCCCAGAGCCTAACCAGTCATGAAACTTAGGAGATTCTTTCTTCATAGCGTGCATCCTCCTTTTATTTCCATCACCACCCCAAATCTGGATTACTGAAACTGCATCAAGATAGAAGTTTGTGTCTCCAGGGTCTAACCTTCCTAATTCAATTCTGTAGGCAGCCTCCAAATTATCTTTGTTAAAATAATGCTTTATCAGATAGCACTCCCTTTTCAAGAATTGTTTATGAGTCCTCACTAAATAGCATAGTGCTCCACCAACCACCTTCTTTAGAATAACCTAGGGTGCACCTTTCTGAGCCCCACCTTCAAAGAGGATTCAATCAGTCTGGGGTAAAGCCAAGAATCTGTATGTTTAGCAAGAATTCCAGATGATTCTCAGGTTATTCAATAAACAAAATTCAGATTTCTTAGCTTGGGTTGAAGGACCCCATAGTCTGGCCTCAATCTCTTTTTCAGGCTTATTTCCATTTCCTCCCACCATGAATTCTACTACCATGAACTGTGCTGGTCTTATACTAAACTGGAACAAACCTTCCAAATGCCTGTCTGTAGACCTTCACCCCACTAAGCCTCTTCCTTATCATATTTTATTTATCTTTTATTTACTTTTTCCAGGCCTAGTTCAAGCCCCACCCTCTCCATGAGTACCCTGTTGTATAATCCTCTTATGTGGTACTTTGCAAAAACTATCTTATACCACTGTTCATTTTTCACATGGATATGCCCCATAAGCTTCATGATATGATGTGCAGATACATGCAGAGCTATCCTGATAGAAGAGCATGGGAAGAACCCTGTCCTAGTTTGGCCTCCCCTCAGCAATCGTGCCCAAGTCATCCCCTCCTCCACCCCCAACAACTTCATGGGACCCTAAAGCCTCCTAACAAAGTTTAAAAAACAACTGAGGGGAGCAGATGTAGCTCAGTGACTGAGTGCTTACTTCCCATGTACGAGGTCCTGGGTTTGATCCCTAGTACATCCTAAAAAAATTTTTAAAAAATCAACTGGGGAGTGATGGATATGTTCAGTGTCAATGATACCTCTACAAAGTTGTTAAAAATTAAGCCAAAAACATTGACTGGAGGGATAATAAAGGAGGGTAAAAACTGCAGAGAATTCTGAAGATAATCAAAATGGCCTCAAACATCTCTTTCTATTCGTATGGCTGGCCCAGCCCAACCCCTAACCCATCACCAAATGCAGGGCAGTTGCAGTAGCATCCTGACCAATATCACTGGCTCTAGATTCTCCCCTTCTAAAGTATCCAGTCTAAGGAATCTGAACATTTTGCTTTGTCATCTTTATACTGTATTCAGAAACAGCCTATTCCAATCTGGCCTCCGATCTTTTTGGTGTATAAGGGAATTTTGCTTCCAGTTTCCTTCTTAACTGACAGTAAACGATTGGTAGCCTATGCGAGAAAACCTACTGCTGTTTCTCAAACCATCAAGTCTCCAGGACCCAGATCCAGACCAACTTGGACAAGGTAGCTATTTCTAGAAAGCAATTATTCATTAACCAATAATTAAATCACTCTCCTGTATTATAGGAGTGTGTGTGACTCTTGGGATCTGCAATTTCCTTTTCCTCTTCTACTAAGTGTTTCTCTCAGTCATCAAGGGAACTCAGGAACATCAAATGGTCCAGATTTTACAATCCACAAGCTCTCTGATAAGATTACTTCAATTGTTCAATAGCTACATAGAAGATAGACTTGACTTACTTGGAACCAAATAGAATGAGGAAGAGTGTAAAAATCAGACCCATTTTCTCCTATGAGATAAATCCCAAGCTATGACTCCTTAAAGAAAGTTAGAGGAAAAATTAACTTCTTAAAGCCCTACAGAGAAAGGAAGGTCTCATAGGTCAGTCCTAAGGAGAAAGGAGGGTCAGTACCACAAGTTAAGATAAGCAGAAGCTTTGGGTAACTCTTGTAAAATACAGTTCAGTAATGCAAAACAAGTCGGCAAACCTGAGGGGTGTGAATCTACAAATTACTGAAAAGTGAAACCAGTCAAAGGCTTAACATAATTAAATGACTAGCTCTCCTGAGGCCTTGATCTTTTATCAGCTTCAGAAAGAAATGTCTTCCATTCTCCTCAGGTGTGAGCACCCCAGAGGGAACCCTGAGACCCTTTCAGGAGTTACTAGGTCAGGAGTTCTTAACCTTTTTTGTTCTACTGACCCCTTTGCCAGTCAGGTGAAAACCACAGACCCCTTACTAAGTCCACGCTATACTATGTATTATTTACTAAATATATCACACCCACACCAACACATTCCCATAAGAATTTTTTTTTTATTTCAATTCAAGCTCACGGACCCCTTGTTAAGAACCCCTGCACTAGGTCAATACTAATGTAATTTCTAACAATATTAAGATGCTACTTACCTTTTGTTCTGTGCTGACTTTCAACCCTGTTGGTGCAAAAGAAATGGCAGTAAAAGTACGAGCACCTTATATGAATTAAGACAATGTAACCAAGTTATTTCAGTAGTCCTTCTATTATTTACTATCTCACACTTCTTTACCATACAGTGAAAAAGTAAATGCCAGGGCTTCCAGTCAATAAAGATCGTGGCATCCCAGGGTGACATTCCACCACAGAATCTCTGAACAACTAGCAAAAACTAGCAGAACCATCTTCCTCAAAACTCCAGAAAAACAGTTAAAGGATTGCAGTAACTGGAGAAGTGCCAAACCAAGAAAATGCAGCTTTAAAAATGGTAGGAGGGAAGCAGATGTGGCTCAAGTGATTGAGCTCCCACCTACCACATGGTTCGATTCCCAGTGCCTCCTAAAGAAGACAGCGAGCTGGTGCAACAGGCAGGCGCAGCAAGCTGATGCAACAAGAGACACAAGAAGAAAAACACAATGAGAGACACAATAAAGCAGCGAACGGAGGTGGCTCAAGCAATTAGGTGCCTCCCTCCCACATGGGAGGTCCCGGGTTCAGCTCCCAGTGCCTCCTAAAGAAACAAGGAAGATCAACAGACACAGCAAGTGCAAACAACAAGGAGGTGGGAAGCAGTAAATAAATAAATCTTTAAAATATAAAAATAAAAAATAAAAATGATAGGAAAAGCTTGTGGCACTGTTGCTGGTCCTTCCCCTCCCGGGTGCGGACTGAAGCCAGCCTGTGCTCCCACTGAGGGCCCCTGGCCCTGTTCCATAGGGAACAGAGTAATCCCTAAGCAATTACTGGGGTGGCTGCATGTCAGTAACAATCTATCAGGTGGCACCATGAAAGACTGAACAAGGACACTCATCTCTGGCTTACACTCCCCAAACTTGCCATGCAGGCAGAAGCAGCTTGCAGACTGTTAATGCAGCGTAAGAAACAATTAAGTCAAAGCAAGCTAGAGCAAAGGATTACCTACTTTAAATCATCCACTAGAGAGAAAGTCTACTTCATAGAAAATACAGGGGGCATTCAAAGTCCTATAAACGGGAAGAATGCATAAATCCACAAGCAAGCAGAAGCCCAGGACAAGACACAGAATCAGAGAAATGGAGAGGACCCTGCAAGTCACATTCACCTTGGGTTGATTTCTTGATAGGAAGGCTAAACTCTGAAGGAGAGCACCAGCCAACACAGAGTCAATTTGCAAAGACTGTGAAAGGTGTCTTTTGCCTGGTTTGTTTGTTTTTGCTAACTCCTGGCACCAAGGAAATTTCTGTCACACCACTATCTGGATACAAATTTAAGAAACAGCACAGGAACTATATCCCAGAGTTAACATTTTAAAATAATAAAATATACAGCATGCAACAAAAGATTACAAGATAAAAAAGAAACAGGAAATGTTGGCCCATCCAAAAGAACAAAATATAAATCCAGAAACTGTCAATGAATATAACCAGATTTTGCAGATACCAGACAAAGACTTTAAAAAACTGCTAATATGCTCAAGGAGATAAAGGAAACCAGAGAAAGAACCAAAGGATATCAGGAAAACAATGAATGAATAATGTAACAATCTCAATAAAGAAGAGAAATTTTAAAGAGGAATCAAACAAAAATACTAAAGTTTAAGATCATGATAACAGAAATGAAAAATTCCCTAGAGGGTTTCAACTGCAGATTGGAGATGGCAGAAGAAAGAATCAGTGATCTCAAGGACAAGACGACTGAAATGATTTAAGCTGAGGAGCAGAAAGAAAAAAGAATTTTAAAAAGCCAACAGAAAAGAAAAAAAAAGCAAACAGAGCCTGGGAGACCTGTGGGATACCCTCAAGCATACCAATATGTGCATCATGGAAGTCCCAGAAGAAGAAAAGAGAAAGGGGCAAAAGGAATAATCAAAGAAATAAAATCAGAAAACATCCCAAATTTAACACAAGACATATAACTATGCACATTTGAGAGGCCCAACAAACCTCCAACTCCAAGAAAACCACACCCAGACACAAAATAGTCAAACTGTCGAATGCCAAAAACAAAAAGGCTCTGAGAGCTGAAAAAGAAAAACAACACATTATGTACGAAGGAGTTCCAGTAAGAATAAGATGACTCAAAACCATGGAGGCAAGAAGGCAGTACAACAAAATATTTAAAGTGCTAAAAGAAAATATTAGCCAACCAAGTATTGTATATCCAAAGAGACTATCTTTCAAAAATGAGGGAGATCAAGATATTCCCAATTAATTAAAAGCTAAAGGAATTCATCACCACTAAATGTGCCCTACAAACAATGCTAAAGGGAGTCCTATAAAAAACTAGAAAGGATACTAGAGTGAATTGAAATGGCAAAAAGAAATAAAGATCTCTGGTAAACGTAACCATATGGCAAATTATAAGCACCAGTACTACTGTATTAGTTTCTGGTATGTTAATCTACTTTTCACTTCTTACAGGTTCTAAAATACAAATGGCATAAGAAAGTAATGATATATCTATGGTTATGGACATACAAGGTAGAAAGATATCATTTGTAACAAGTACAACAAAAACATGGGGATTGGAGGGGTATAGAACAGTGTATGAGTATGCTATTGATGTTCTGTTGGTATCAAATTGTGGTGGTCCAGTGGGTCCTCCAGCCCTGGCTAAGGTAAATAGCCCTCAGTACTCAGCCACCTGAATGCCCCAGGGCACAAGTTAAAATGTACAAACCTCCTCACAAAGAAATAATTTGCAGATAATATCATAGACTGTAATGTTCTGGAGGCTATACAATTCCTTCCTACAGTAACATCACCAGACCCCATTTATGTGCTTCATGTGACCCTAGCAGAAACTGTTATGAAATTTCTTTGTTCTAAGACCCTATATGTTGCCCCTCATTTTCCCACCTCTTTGCAGAGCACTATCTTCATTCTCTGGACCGTTGCCACCAGATAGAATCTCTCCTGCCCATAAGTCCCAATAAATAAAGCTCACGTCTGATTATGTGCTGAGTGTGTACTTTGGTCTTGCTGCCACCCCGACCCATGCCCTTCAGGAGCTGGGCTGTAACACAAATTAAACATGATTGTTATGGATGCTAAATTTAAGCCTCATGGTAACCACAAAGAAAATATATGAAAAATATATACAGAAAGAAATGAGAAAGGACTCAAAATAGTACAAAACAAGGAAACAAATATCAAAGTAGGCATTAGGAGAAGAATTGAGAGACAAAAAAGGTAAAAGATTTACAAAGATGAAATAGTAAAATGGCAGGAAAAAGTCCTGTATTATCAGTAGCTACTTTATATGTAAATGGATTAAATTCTCCAGTCAAATGGCAGTGGTTGGAAGAATGGATTAAAAAAGCATAACCCAACTATATGCTATTTATAAGAAACTCATCTTAAACTCATTGAAAAGGATGGAAATAACAAGCAAAAAAGGAAAAAAAAAAAATGAAAAGGATGGAAAAAACACATATACCATGCAAATAGTAGCCAGAAGAGAGCTGGAGTTGTTATACTAACATCAGATAAAATAGACTTTGAGTCAAAAACTGTTTCAAGGGGCAAAGGAGGTCACTATATATTGATAGTGGGACACTTCAACAAGAAAACATAATTATAAATATATATACACCTAATGGCAGAACCCCAAAATATATGAAGCAAATAATAACAGATTTAAAGGAAGAAATCATTATCTACATTAATAGTGGGAGATTTCCATTTACTGTTTTCAATAATGGATAGAGTATCTAGACAGAAGCCCAATAAGGAAATTAAAGACTTGAACAATACTATAAACCAACTAGGCCTAACAGACAACTATAGAACACTTAACCCAACAACAGCGGAACACATATTCTTCTACAGTGCACATGGACCATTCTCCAGGATAGACTACATGTTGGTCACAGGGTAAGTCTCAATAAATTAAAAAAACATTTAAGTTATACAATGTATCTTCTCTGACCAGTGGAATGAAGGTAAAAATCAATAACACAGGGACAACTGGAAAATTCATGAATATGTGGAAATTAAATATTGTACTCTTAAACAACAAATGAATCAAAGAAGAAATCACAAGAAGTTAGCAAATATCTTGAGAGGAATGAACATAAAACCCAACATACTAAAACTTAGAGGAGGCAGCAAAGGCAGTGTTCAGAGGGAAATTTATAGCTCAAAATGCTTACAATTAAAAAGAAGAAATCTCAAATCAGGGAAGGAACCTCCCAACTGGAGGACTGGGAAAAGAAGAGAAAATTAAACTCAAGCCTAGCAGATAGAAAGAAATAACAAATATTAGAACAGAGTAAATGAAATAGGGAATAAAAAAATACAGAGAATCAACAAAATCAAGAGCTTATTCTTTGAAAAGATCAATGAAATCGACAAACCTTGAGCTAGACTGACAGAATAAAAGAGAGGACCCAAATAACTAAAAACAGAAATGAAAAGGGGGGCATTACTACTGACTACATAGAACTAAAACAGATTAAAAGAGGATACTATGAACAACTGTATGCCAACAATTTAGATAACCTAAATGAAACGGACAAATTCCTTGAAACACATTGTGACAGTTAGGTTAAGGTGTCAACTCAGCCAGGTAATGGTGCTCAGTTGTTTGATCAAGCAAGCACTGGACTAACTGTAATACAAGGACATTTAATGGACTTTAATCATCAGTGAGGTGACTGCATAGATGGCTGTTTACATCTACAATCAATCAAAGAGATTGCTATCAGCAATGAGTGATGTCTTATCCAATCAGTTGAATGCCTTAAAAGGGGAAGTGATTTCAGCATTCAGAGAGCATTTCCAGCTTTACTTCAGACAGCCAAAGTCTCCTGGGAACTCATCAAGGACCTTCATCAAAGCCCCTTGTTTGCAGTCTGCCTGTGGAATTTGAATTTGTGCATCCCCACAGTCATGTGAGAGAATTTTATAAAACCTAATACTATTTACAGATATCTCATGTCGGTTCTGTTTCCCTAGAGAACCCTGACTAATGTGCACATAAACTACCTATACTGGCTCAACAAGAAACAGAAGATCTCAACAGATCAATAACAAGTAAAAAAGGTTACTAGTAATAAAAACCTCCAAACAAAAGGGACCAAACTTCACTGGTGAATTTTACCAAACATTCAGAGAAGAATTAACACCAAAACTGCTCAAACTCTTCCAAAAAACTAAAAAGGAAGGAACACTTCATAACTCATCCTATGAGGTCAACATCACCCTAACATTAAAGCCAGATAAAGATAAAGATACCACAAGAAAACTGTACCCCAATATCCCTTATGAATATAGATGCAAAAACCCTTCAACAAAATACTAGGCAAACTGTATTAGTCAGCCAAAGGGGTGCTAATGTGAAACACCAAAAATGGGTTGGTTTTTATAAAGGGTATTTATTTGGGGTAGAAGTCCACAGATACCAGGCCATAAAGCATTAAGTTTCTTTTCTCACCACAGTCCATTGCCACGTGTTAGAGCAAGACAGCTGCCGGCGTTTGCCAGGATTCAGGCTTCTGGCGTTCCTCTCTTCCCAGGGCTGCGTTTCTCTCCAGGCTTAGCTCTTGTTTCTTCCACAAGGTTAGCTGTAGACGATCAGGCGAATGGCTTGCTTCTCTTCTCCTGGGGCCTTCTTTTTAACATCAAAACTGCTTCTCAAAAGACTGCTTTAACTTTGTTCTTTGCCTTGCCTTTTATATTCAATTCCCCACCCACCAGGGGGTGGGGCTCAATGCCCTACTGACTGACATGGCCCAGTCAACGCTCTAATTATAATTCAATCATGCCCAGATTAACAGATCAGATTACAGGCATGATCCAATTATATTTTTGGAATTCATAATTACATCAAATTCCCCAACGGTTATATTCCACCCTCTGAATTTTAAAAATATATTATAATTTTTAAAAAACTTAAATCAGTAACAATTTAAGTACAAAATCATATTATAAGCAGTTTAAAGAAATACAGTTTGTTTTCAGGCAAAATTCTGTCTGCTGTAGACCTCTGAAACTTACAAAACCATTTAACTGCTTCCAATACACAAATGGAAAGACAAAGGATAAACATTTTTAATATCATAAGGACAAATTGAGATGTTAAACATGAGTTATGGATCCTCTACAGTTCAGGAAATCTGCAGGGCATCCTCCATTTGATTTTAAAGTTTGAGAGTCATTCTTAAGACGTTGGTTTCTTCTCCTTGCGGCCACATGGGGACCCACCCTCTCCACAGGCTTGCCCAATGGCCACTTTCTTGGTTCCACCCTCTTCAAGCATCTGGGTGTTGACCAAGCTCTAGACCTCACCCTCCAAGGGAGTTGGGGTGATTGCCACACCTTACCCAATCTTTGGGTTAGAGTCTTAGCCCCCCTAGTACAGTGAGGTGAAGACAACATTCCTCCTAACATTTGGCATATAGGTTCAACCCTCTCAGAGCAATGAGTTGACCACCTGGCCTTCCCTAACACTTGGCATGCAGGTTCAACCCTCTCAGAGCAATGGGTTGACCACCTGGCCTTCTTTAATCCATGGGGTACAGGTACACCCCTCTTAGACCTATGGGGTGTTGACCTTAACCGCCCTAATCTTTGAGGAATGTGATCTATCCTCTCTGCACCCTGGGATGGCAAAACTCTTTCAGAACATCAGGTGGGTACATCCACCCTCTTCAACTGCTGGGGAAAATTCACCCTCTCTGCACCATGGGGCATCAAAACTTTCTCAGAACATCGGGTAGGAACATCGACCCTCTTCAACTGCAAGGGCAAACTCACCCTCTCTGTACACATGGGTGGGGCTCCTCTCTTGGCCCAAGGAGATGTCTTAAGTCCAGATCTCTGCTTCCACAGTTTTCTTCTTAAAGCTGATTCTCCTTCAATCTCTCCTTTCCATGGTTTCTTTTGTCCAAACTGACAGTGGTTTTGTTCATACAGCTCTCTCAAAAACTTTGTTGGTTTAGCATGCAGGAAGCAGGGGTCTAAGCCATCAGACAATAAGACTTTCCACAAGTCTTTCCGAGATAACTGCATCTTCAATTCAGAGTTACGAGTTCCAAGTTTAGTAAAGTTTTCAAATAGGGCATTTTCATCTGGGAATTTGAGTTCCAGAAACTTGGAAGTTCCAGAATTAGTTTGTTTTCTTTGTGCCCAAAAGTTCAGTCCTTAGTGTATTTCGCTCATTTAGTATTTTGCTATAAGCTGCAAGGAGAAACCAAGTTACATTCTCCGAGTTTACCTTGCAAAGTTCTTCAGCTAAATGCTCCAGTTTGCCATTTTCAAATTCTGTCTTCCATATAACACCAGGAGTTAATCTCATTAAGTTCTCTGCAACTTTAAAACATGGATCGTCTTTCCTCTAGTTTCCAATAAAAGTTTCATCATTTACTTCTAAGGCATCATAGAAAGTCTCTTTAGCGTCCATATTACTATCAACAGTTTCTTCAAAGCAATTTAGGCCTTTTCCATCAAGCATTTCACAATTCCTCCAAAAAATACCCCTTACCCATTTATAAAACCATTCCAACATTTTGGTAATTACAAAAGCAGTACCCCACTCCTGGTACCAAATTCTGTATTAGTCAGCCAAAGGGGTGCTAATGTGAAACACCAAAAATGGGTTGGTTTTTATAAAGGGTATTTATTTGGGGTAGAAGTCCACAGATACCAGGCCATAAAGCATTAAGTTTCTTTTCTCACCACAGTCCACTGCCACGTGTTAGAGCAAGACAGCTGCCAGCGTTTGCCAGGATTCAGGCTTCTGGCGTTCCTCTCTTCCCGGGGCTGCGTTTCTCTCCAGGCTTAGCTCTTGTTTCCTCCACAAGGTTAGCTGTAGACGATCAGGCGAATGGCTTGCTTCTCTTCTCCTGGGGCCTTCTTTTTAACATCAAAACTGCTTCTCAAAAGACTGCTTTAACTTTGTTCTTTGCCTTGCCTTTTATATTCAATTCCCCACCCACCAGGGGGTGGGGCTCAATGCCCTACTGACTGACATGGCCCAGTCAACGCCCTAATTATAATTCAATCATGCCCAGATTAACAGATCAGATTACAGGCATGATCCAATTATATTTTTGGAATTCATAATTACATCAAATTCCCCAACGGTTATACAAACTGAATCCAAAAGCACAGTAAAAGAATGATACACCATGATCAAGTAGGATTCATCCCATGTATGCAAGGGTGGTTTCAAATAAGAAAATCAATTAATGTAATATACCACATTATTACAATGAAGGGGAAAATAAATGTGAGCCTCTCGATGCAGGAAAGGCAATTAACAAAACCCAGCACCCCTTTTTGATAACAACACTTAGAAAACTAGGAATAGAAAGACATTTCCTCAATATAATAAAGGGCATATATGAAAATCCCACAGCTAACATCATACTCAGTGGTGAAAAACTAAAAGCTTTCCCTCTAAGATCATGAACAAATCACTGTGACCACTGTTATTCAACATTGTACTGAAAGCTAGTCAAAGCAAGAGTAACAAAAGGCATCCAAATTGGACAGGAAGAAGTAAAGCTTTCCTTATTTGAAGATGACATGATTCTATATAAATAAAATCCTGAAAAGTCCAAAACAAAGCTAATAGAACTAATAAATGAATTCAGCAAAGTGGCAAGGTACAAGAGCCACACTCAAAAATTAGTACTTTTTCTATATATGAGTAATTAAAGTTCTGAAGAGAAAAATCATTTTTAATTCCATTTATAATAGTAACTAAAAATCAAATATCTAGGTATAAATTTAACCAAAGATGTACAGACAAAACCACAAAACTTTGCTAAAAGAAATCAAGGAAGACCTAAATAAATAAAAGTGCATTCCATGTTCATGGATTAGAAGACTAAATATCATTAAGACGTCAATTTCAGCCAAAGCAATGATCAATGGAATCCCAATCAAAATTCCAACAGCCTTCTTGGCAGAAATAGAAAAGCCAATCAACATACATATATGAAAATATATATATGGTATGGGTTCCCAAATAGCCAAAACTATCTTGAAAAATAACCAAGTTGGAGGATTTACATTTCCTGATTTTAAAACATATATGAGGGAAGCGGGTGTGGCTCAGTGGATAGAGCCCCCGTTTACCATATGGGAGGCC
>JAQZBX010094303.1:0-12044 GCA_029593785.1 Cabassous unicinctus | reverse complement strand
CAACACAACATATCAAAATTTATAGGATGCAGCAAAAGCTGTACTGAGAGGGAAATTCACAGCCATAAATACATATATCAAAAAAGAAGAAAGAACTAAAATCAAAGACCTAATTGCATGCATGGAGAATTGGAAAAATAACAACAAAATAAGCCCAAAGGAAGTAGAATGGGGGAAATAACAAAAATTAGAGCAGAACTAAAATAAATAGAAAATAAGAAAGCACTAGAAAAATAAGCAAAACCAAAAGCTGGTTCCTCGAGAAGATCAATAAAATTGCCAAACCCTTAGCCAGACTAACAAAAAAAAGAGAGAGAAGATGCAAATAAACAAAATAAGACATGAAGAAGGGGATCTCACCATTGATCCCATGGAAATAAGGAGTACCATAATAGGACACTTTGAAAAAGTATATGCCAACAAGAATAATTTAGAGGAAATGGACATATTCCTAGAAACTCACAAGCAGCCTATATTGATGAAAGAAGAAATTGATGAAGTCAACAGATCAATTATAAGTAAAGAGATAGAGTCAGCCATCAAAAACCTCCCAAGAAGAGGTCTGAAGAAGATGCCATCACAGGTGAATTCTACCAAACATTCCTGAAAGAACTAACTCCAATCTTGCTTAAACTCTTCCAAAAAATAGAAGTAGAAGGAACATTGCTTAAAACATTCTATGATGTCAACATTAACCTAATAGCAAAGCCAAACAATGCCACAAGAAAAGAAAATTACAGACCATTCTCTCTAATGAACCTAGATGTTTAAAACCCTCAACAAATTACTTGCTAATCATACTCAACAATAAATCTCATTATCATCTCTATAGAAGCAGAAAAAGGATTCGACAAACTACAGCAAACTTTCCTGATAAAAACACTGCAAAAGATAGGAATAGAAGGAAAATTTCTGAGCAAGATAAAGGTTATATATGAAAAACCCACAGCTAACATGGCCTTCAATGGTGAAATCCTAAAAGCTTTACCTCTAAGATTATAAACAAGACAAGGATGCCCACTCTTACCACTCCTATTAACATTGTCTTTGAAGTACTTGCTCGAGCACTGAGGCAAGAAAAAAATATAAAACGCATCCAAATTGGAAAGGAAGAAGTGAAAATCTCACTATTTGCAGATGACATGATCCTATACATAAAAAGCCTTGAGAAATATACAACAAAGCTTCTAGAACTTATAAAGGAGTTCAGTAAAGTCACAGGCTATAAGATCAATGCTCAAAAATCAGTAGCATTTCAGCTCATGAATAATAAGCAATCTAAGGAGGCAATCAAGAAAAAAATACCATTTGCAATAGTAACTAAAAGAATCAAATAACTAGGAATAAATTTAACCAAAGACGTAAACTACTTATATACAGAAAACTATACAACAATGTTGAAGGAAATCAAAGAAGACTTAAATATATGGAAGAATATTCCCTGTTCATGGATAGGACGACTAAACACCATTAAGATATCTATCCTACCCATACTAATCTACAGATTTAATTCAATCATAATAAATATCAGCACAGCATTTATAATGAATTGGAAAGATTAACTATAAAATTTATTTGGAAGGGTAAGAGACCCCAAATAGATGAAGATATATTGAAAAAGAAATTGAAATTGGAAGTACCATATTAACTGACTTTAAAGCATACTACAAAGCTACAGTAGTCAAAATTGCATGTTATTAGCACAAGGATAGACATACTGACCAATGGAACCAAACTGAGAGTTCTGATATATAATTTCACACATACAGTCCTCTGATATTTGAAAATGTCACCAAGACCTCTCAACTAGGAGATAATGGCTTCTTCAACAAATGGTGCTTTGAGAATTTTATATCCATATCCAAAAGAATGAGAGAGAAACACCATCTCATACCTCATACAAAATCAACTCAAGATGCATCAAAGATGTTAATATATAAGACAACAAGCAAGATGGTGACAGAATAAGGTGCTCCTAGAGTCAGCTCCTCCTACAGGGCAGCTAGTAATCACCCAGAGATAACTAAATGACTTGTTTGGGGACTCCGGGAAACCAGAAGTGCATCCTGCAGCATCCTTGAAAGAGTCGAAGGAGGAGACTGCCTATCTGCAGAGAAGATTCATATGTAGAGCATTCCATGCCACAGGGGCTGTTGCCCATCTCAAGAGCTATTCCATGGCAGGAATTGGAAGCTCCACTTCTGAAAAATGCGGGAGGAAGAGATCTTGGGCAACAATTTCAACCACTGATTAGTAAATTCGGTAGGCTAAAGTATAACTAAAAACAGCTAAAGTTTGAACCTTTCCAAGTCAGAAAGAGGCTGGTAGCCACCAATCTAACTCCACGCCTGAAATGAGGGGAAGCAGGGCTGACTGAAAATCACAGTGCTGGTAGATATCGACTTCTTTCCACAAAGATCAGTTTGCAAATCTAGCCTAAGCCCCAGGCCCACCTCGGGCAGGGAGGAAACTGGATTGATCTGTGCCAGAACCTCTGGGAAATAACAGGCCATGCCACAGAGGCCAGTGATCATCCTACTTTGACAGTGCAAGCCACCCCAGGAGCTATTCTGTGGCAGGAATTGGAAGCTCCATTTCCCAAAAACAGGGGAGGAAGAGACAGTTGGCCACCAATGTCAGCCACTGATTAGTTAGTTTGGCTGGCTAAAATATAACCCTTAGAACAGCTGAGCTTTGAACCTGTCAAAGTCAGAAGGAGGCTGGTAGCCACCTATTTGACCCCACCCCCTGCATGAGGGGAAGCCGGGCTGACTGAAAATCACAGTGACAATAGAGAATGATTTCTTTCACCCAGATTGGCCTGTAGCCCTAGCCTAGGCTTCAGCCCCACCTCTAGCAGGGAGGAAGCTGGTGGGCCCAGCAACATCCTATCTAGATAATTTCAAGTACATTCAGCTGGCACAGACTGAATAATTGGAAGACTATTGGGGCAACTGCTGTCATCGTGGACCTGCACTGCACAGATTGCTGCCCACTCTGCACTCCATCCCTGCCCCAGGCAAGGGAGAAAGGGGCTTGAAACTCCATCAATCTCTCTGGGCAACTACAGTCGAGGCCTGCATGACATGGATTATTCCACACTGCTGTGCTATGTCCCTAACCCTGGCAAAGGAGAAAGTTGGGAGAAGCTTCATGGTCCTTGGGGCACTGAGGGCAGCTTGAGTCTCCACAGCTTACAGCATCAACTACATCCTTGGCTCCTATTACAAAACAAGCAAGACAGAGAGGGCAGGAAGCCCTAAACTAAAGAGAAAACTGCACCCAGAATAAATACTCTAGTAAGCCAGATGCCAAGAGACCAACAAAAAATCACAATCTACAGCAAGAAAAAGGAAGATATGACCAGTTAAAGGAACCAGATAAACCTCTAGATGATATGAAGGAGATGAGACATCTAATCATAGATGTTTAAACAAATAACAAATAACATTAAACAATAAGTTCAATGAGATGGCTAAAGATAATAATGATATTAATAAGACATTGTATGAGCACAAAGAAGAATTGGAAAATATACTTAGCAGATATGGGAATGAAAGGTGCAATAAATGAAATAAAAAATACACTGGAATCATATAATAGCAGATCTGAGGAGGCAGAAGAAAGGGTTGGTGAGCTTGAAGAAATGGCCTTTGAAAGTGAACACACAAAAACAGATGAAGAAAAGATTTGAAAAACTTGAACAAGATTTCAGGGAACTAAATGACAGCAAAAGATGTGCAAACATACAGAAGTAGAAGAGGAGGGAAAAGGGCAGAAGGAATATTTGAAGAGGAGGATAAAGGGGCAGAAGGAATGTTTGAAGAAATAGTGGTAGAAAATTTCCCAACCCTATTGAAGGGCATAGATATTCAGGTCCAAGAAGCACAACATACTCCCATATGAAAAAATCTGAACAGACCAAACCCAAGACACATACTAATCAAAATGTCAAATGCTATAGACAAAGAGAGAATTCTGAAAACAGCAAGAGAAAAGCAGTATATAACATATAAGGGATACCCAATAAGATTAAGTACTGATTTCTCACCAGAAACCAGGGAGGGAAGACGACAGTGGTATGATATATATAAAATACTGCAAGAGAAAAATTTCCTGCCAAGTATCTTATATCAGGCAAGATTGTCTTTCAAAAATTATGGCGAGTTTAGAATATTCACAGATGAACAGAAACTGAGAAAGCTTGTAACCAAGAGACCTGCTTTGCAGGAAATACTAAAGGGTGTGCTGCAGCCTAAAAAAGAAAAGATAGGAGAGAGAGGCCTGGAAGAGAGTCTAGAAATGAAGATTATATTAATAAAAGTAAGTAAAAGTGTCAAAAGAGTGGTGAAAATAAAATATGACATATAAAACCCAAATATTTAGGAATAAACTTAACCAAAAATGTAAAGCACTTGTACTCAGAAAACTACAACTCATTGTTAAAAGAAATTTTTAAAAAGTCCTAAATAATTGGAAGAACATTCCATGCTCATGGTTTGGAAGAGTAAATATCATTAAGTTGTCAATTCTACTCAAATTTATATACAGATTCAATGCAATCCCAATAAAAATTCCACCAGCATTTTAAATAAATGGAAAACATGATAATCAAATTTATTTTGAAGGGTAAGCGGTCCTGAATAGCCAGAAACATCTTAAAAAGGAAAAGCAAATTTGGAGGACTCTCATTTCCGGATTTTAAATAATATTACCAAGCTACAGTGGTAAAAACAGCATGGTACTGGCATAAAGACAGGCACATAGACCAATAAAACCGAACTGATGGTTCAGAAGCATACCCTCAAATCTATGTTCAAGAGATTTTTGACTAGCTTGTCAAACCCACCCAGCTCAGGCAGAACAGTCCATTCAACAAATGGTGTTGAGAAAACTGGATATCCATAGCAAAAGAAGGAAATAGGACCCCTATCTCATACCTTATAAAGAAATTAACTCAAAATGAATTAGAAACCCTAAATATAAAGCAAGAACCATAAAGCTTCTAGAAGACAATATAGGAAATTTCTTCAAGACCTGGTAGTAGGTGGTGGATTCTTAAAGGAGATAAGAGGAGGACTGAGATGGACTACTGATATTGAATATAGAAGTTTTAATTAGCTTTACTATAAAAGTGTGGAAATGTACATAGTTGATGGTAACCCATTATAGTGAGTAACAGCTGGTTTATAAATGGGGATGTGGCTGAAAATGATAGTCTAGGGATGTAAATGTCAATTGACAGAAAGCTAGAAAATAATCTAGGGACTTAATAGCACAGTAAACCCAGAGGTGGATGAGAATTGTGGTTGATGGTACAAATGCAAGAGTGTCCTTTGTGAGCTAGTGCAGACATATATCATTATTGCAGGGTGGTGGGAATGTGGAGAAGCATGGGGAAAAATACAACTGGAGTGACATATGGAGTATGGTTAACAGTAATAATGTAACATTCTTGCATCTAAGCCAAAGATGTACTGTGTTGGTAATGGGGGAGTAAGGAAAATGTGTGCCAAATATATGCTATGGACCTGGTAATAATTGGATATTATTTCATAATCTGTAACAAATGTTCCACCACCATGTGGTGTGTTGATAGAGGAGTGTTGTTTGGGAATTCTGTACATGTGCTTGTTTGTTTTGTAAGTTTATAACTTCTGTCATAAAATATATTTAAAAAGTAATAATAAGGTGGGTTGGGAGGGGGGAAAATACACCAAATATAAGAACTATAATTAGCAGTAAGAGTCTAACAATATTCTTTCATAACTTATAGCAAGTGCCTCACAACAATAAAGGGTGTTGGTGGAGGGTTGATGTGTGGGACCCCTGTATGATGTTGTGAATGTTTGCTTTGTAAGTTTACAACTTTTACTATACACTTATTGTTTATGTATGTTTATGTATAAATGATACAAATATAATAATAACAGTAGTGTGGGTTGGGGAAAATACTTTGGTTAGTAGTAATATTTTGAGGATGCTCTTCAATCATTAGTTAAAAATATTTAACAACAATGCAAGTTATTGGTGTTAGGATAAGGTATGAGAGCCCTGTATGATGTTATGTATGTTTGTTTTGTAAGATCACAACTATTACTATACATTTATTGTTTGTGTATATTCTTGTATGAGTGATATACTTAACTAAATTTAAAAAAAAGATCTATGTATAAAAGCCAAGACCATAAAGACCTTGGAAGAAAATGTAGGGAAGCATGTACAGGACCTTGTAATAGGAAATGATTTTATAAACTTCACACCCAAAGAATGAGCCGTGATTAATAATACATGGGATCTCCTCAAAATTAAAATCTTTTGCACCTCAAAGGATATTATCAAGAAAGTAAAAAGGCAGCCTACCCAATGGAGAAAATTTTGAAAGTCATTCTTAAGATGATGGTTTCATTTCCCTGGGGCCTCAAGAAGACCCACACTTTCCACAGACTTGCCCAATGACCAATTTCTTTGTTAGACACTCATCAAGCTTCTGAGTTGTGAAGGAGCTACAGACCTCACCCCCCAAGTACCTTGGAGTGATGGCCACACCTCCCTGACTCCTGGCATAAAGATTAGACCCCTAGTACTGTGAAGTGAAGACAGCATTCTCCCAAAGGTTTGGCATATAAACTCAACCCTCTCAGAGTAATGATTTGGTGATCTGTCCTTCCATAATCTGTGTGGGACAGGCACACATCTCTCAGACCTAAGGGGTGGCAACCTTAACTTCCTTAATCCTTGGTGAAGGTGCTCCACTCTCTCAGTATCCTGCAGTGGCAAAACTCTCCCTGGATAGTTGGTGGGAACATCCACCCTCTTCAATTGTCAGGGCAGACTCACCCTCTCTTGGTCCAAGACAATGTCTGAATTCCAGATCTCAACTTCCATGGTTTAGCTCTTAAAGTTTTTTCCCCTTCCATATCTCCCCTACATGTCCTTTTTCATCTATGCTGACAGTGATTTTGTTCATGCAGCTCTTTCAAAAAGCTTTTTGGTTTAACATGCAAGAAGCAGGGTTCCAAGTCATCAGACAGTAAGACTTTCCATAAATCTTTCCTAGATAACTGCATTTTCAATCCTGATTTACAAGTTCCAAATTTATTTAAGTCCTCAAATGGGGCACTATTATCTGGGGGTTTGATTTCCAGAGCCTTGGATATTCCAGAGTCAGTTTCTGTTTACTTTGGCCCCAATAGTTAATCTTGGTTATTTCTCTGCAACTTTAAAATGCAGATTTCATTTCTTCCAGTTTCCAATAATAGTTTTATCCTTTCCTTCTAAGGACTCATAAAAAGTCTCTTCAGGGAAATGGACATGGCTCAAGTGTTTGGGCTCCCACCTACCATATAGGAAGTCCAGGGTTCATTTCCCAGGGCCTCCTGCTGAAAGGCAAGCTGGCCCACATGGCAAGCTAGCCCCAGTAGAGAGCTGGCCTATGTGAAGTGCTGGCCCATACAGAATGCTGTCTCATGCAGGATTGTTGGTCTATATAAGAGTGCAGGCCTGCACTGGAATGCTGACTCACAAGAAGTGCTAGCCCACATGGAAAGCTTGTGCAGCAAGATGACACAACAAAAAAAATACAGAGAGGAAAGACAATAAGAAATGCAGCAGACCAGGGAGCTGAGGTGGCACAAGAGATTGAGTGCCTCTCTCTCACTCAAGAAGGTCCCAGGATCAGTTCCTGGTGCCAGATAAAGAGAAGACAAGCAGAGACAGAAGAACACAGAGAAAGCAAGCAGCAAGCACAAAACAACAAGAGAGAGGGAGAAATAGATAAAATAAATAAATCTTTTAAAAAAGTCTCTTCAAAGCATTCTAGGCCTTTTCCATCAAGCATCTCATCATTCTTGGAAAAAATATCCCTTACCTATTTATAAAAGCGTTTTAGCATTTTGTTAATTGCAAAAGCACAACCCCACTCTCTGGTACCAATTTCTGTATCAGTCAGTCAAAAGGGTGGTGATGCAAAATACCAGAAATCTGTTGACTTTTATAAAGGGTATTTATTTGGGGTATAAGCTTACAACTACCATGCCATTATACATGTTACTTCCCTCCCCAAAGCCTGTGCCACTTGTTGGAGCAAGACGGCTTTCAATGTCTGCAAGGGTTCAGGTTTCCTCTTCCCCTTAAAGCTCCATGGTCCCAGCTTCATCAGGTATAAGCTGTAGTAAGTCTCGTCTCTCTCCCAGGGCTCATTGGTCTCTGGCCCCAGTTGCTCTGCTCTTCCCACAAGTCCAGCCATAAACTATCAGGCAAAAAGCTCATCTATCTTCCAGGGGTCCTTGCCATGTCTAATGGTGTCTTTTCTCTTTCCTCACATATCTGATTCTCTTTGTATTTACTTGCTGGGGCTTCTTTATTTAAACTTCTCCTGTCTACTTTGCCTTGTCATTTTATCTGTGAGTCCCTGCCTACCTAGGGGGCAGAGACTTGGCATCCTTCTGATGTGGCCCAATCAAATCCCTAGTCATAATTTAATCAAGTAAAAGTGAAAATGATGAATTCAATACAACCTAAGGCTATCAATAGCCCAGAGGAACAGACCAGTTTACAAACATAATAAGTATTTCTTTTTGGAATTCATCAATAATATGAAACTGTCACAGTATATATGTTAATTGTTAATTTCCTGGTTTTGATAGTTGCTGCTATGGATATGTGGTATGTTATCAAGAGGGAGACTGGGTGACAAGAACATCATATCTCTCTGTTGTTTTTTTTTGCATCTTTTTCTGTACATCTAAAATAATTTCTAAATAAAATATTTAAACCACATAGAAATAATAAATAAAACATTTCCTAAGTAATTACCAGGTTTGATGGTTAGACTAATGTGACAAATTGGCCAGGTAGTGGTGCCCTGTTGTGTGGGCAAGCAAGCACTGGGATAAATGTAGTACAAGGGCCTTTAATGGAATTTAATAATCACTGAGTTGATTGCATAGATAGCTTCGATTTAGATTAGATCTACAATCAACTAAGGATATTGCTGCCAGCAATTAGTGGCTTCACATTCAATTAATTGAAGGCCTACAAAGGAGAAGTAATTTCAGCATTCAGAAAGAGAAATCCCATCTCTACTTCAGACAGCCAGAGTCTCCTGGGGAACTCAGGAGAACTTATCAAAGACTTTTACCAGAGCCCCAGGTTTGCAGCCTGTCTTACAGAATTCAGACATATGCATCCCCATGGTCACATGAGAAAATTTTGTAAAATCTCATACTATTTACATATATATCCTGTCAGTCTGTTTTCCTAGAGTGCTGTGACTAATACAGCTTGGAACTGGGAGTGGTACTTAAAAAAGAGAATCTTAAAATGTCATTTCTGAATTGGTTCTGGGAATTTTGTAATTGGCTCTCTACTCTGATTAGATTCAATGGCTCGAATGACTCTCTTTCCAATAATTAGGAGGCCACTGGCTGTCCATAGTGTAAGTTGAAATAGAGGTATGCAAAATATCACCACTGGATGTGACTACTTCTTCACTTACAAGAGTCAAGGTCATGGGTGAGAATGCTTTTAACACCTTCTTAAAGTTTTGTGGGGGTAAAAAGTTATGAAGTTGACTGGCTGTGCCTAAATACACTGGATACAGTTACAAAAGAAAGGGAGGAGCTGAAGGCTTCAAGTTTGCAACCCAAGCACAATATCAGTGATGTGAGGTTGATGAGATTGCAATGCTAGAATGCATTCACCATTTAAGGCCTGCCCACCTACCCCAGGAATGTCCAGAGGACACACCTTTCTCCAGGACTGTGAGGAATAAATTTATGAGACTAACTCCATCTTCCCTGAAGAGGTCTGTGGTTGCTATTCTCTGTAGGTCAGATGTTACTGTGGGAAGTGCTGTCATGGAAATAGAATCCTTAAGTCCTATAGAGATGATCAGATCCTGGCCTGGCAGAAGCCAAACAGCAGCACTTAATTGCCAAAGACAAGATGGGCATGGCTACCACACTGAAAGGCAGACTCAAAGCAGCAATCAAAAGAATCTGAGTCACATAGAGGTATGGCATTGGCTAATAGATCATAGGATAACTAGAAGTAAAATAGATGGGCAGTCTACTAAATGCCTACTTGAGCTGAATAAACAGAAGAGTTCTAGGTTGAGTAAACAAAACCCTAACTTGAATTACAGAAACAGCTAGCTGGAGCCCCTTAATCAATTCCCAGAGTTGAGAGAGTTTACAGACCCAGAGTCCCTTGATTAAGCTGGAGGCTGGGTCCCACTGGGGAAAGATTCTGTTACACTGTCAAAAATTTTGCTGTTAATCTTCCTCCCAGCTTTCTCCAAAGAGACTATGACATTTTCCCAAGTTAACTGAGTATTGGGGAAAAGGTAATGATAAGACATTTCAGAGATTATTAAGCCTTGGTTCATAAGTGACATTAATTCCAGGAGACCCAAAATGTCACTGTGGTCCACCAGTCATATTAGGAGTTTATGGACATCAAGTGATTGATGAGGTTTTAGCTCAAGTCCATCTTGAAGTGAGTCCAGTGTATCTCCAGACCCATTCTGTGGTTATTTCCCCAGTTTCAGAATGCATAATTGTAATAAACATACTCAGCAAATGGCAGAATTCCCATATTTTATCTCTGAGTTGTGGCGTAAGAGCTATTATGGTAGGAAAGATAAAGTGGAAGCCACTAGCACTCTCCCTACCCAGCAAAATAGTAATTCAAAAGCAATACTGCATTCTTGGAGGGATTGCAAAGATCACTGCTAACATCAAGGATTTGAAGGGGTGTGATTCCTACCACATCCTTATTCAACACTCCTATTTGGGCTATGCAGAAAACAGATGGATCTTGAAAGACGAGAGTAGATCATTGTAAACTTAATCAAGTGGTGACTCCAATCACAGCTGCTGTCCCAGGTGTGATATCATTTCTGGAACAAATGAACACATTGCCTGGTACCTGCTATACATCTATTGATCTGTCAAATGCTTTTTCTCAATTGCCATTAGTAAGGATCACCAGAAACAGTATCTTTCATCTGGCAAGGCCAGCAATGCACCTACACTGTTCTACCTCTGGAGTATATCAACTCTCCAGACCTATATCATAATATTTTCGACAGGGAACCTGATCATCTCTCCTTCAAACTTGACATCATGCTGGTCTATTATATTGATGATATCATTTTGATAGCAAAAAGCAACAATTACTCTAGACTTATTGGTAAAACATTTGCATAAAAGAGGATAAGAAATAAATCCAACAAAAATATAGGCATTTTCCACCTCAGTGAAATTTCTAGGTGTCTAGTGGTTAGGGCACGTCAAGATATTCCTTCTAATGTGAAGGATAAGCTGTCACATCTGGCCCATTCTAAGACCACATAAGAGGCACAATGCTCAGTTGGTCTCTTCGGATTTTGGAGACAACATATTCCTCATTTTGGTGTGCTACTCCAGACCATTTACCAAGTGACCAGGAAATATTCTAGTTTTGATTGGGGACCAGAAAAAGAGGAGGTTCTACCACAGGTTCAGGCTGCTGTGTAAGTGGCACTACCATCTGGGCCAAATGTTTCAGCTGATCCAATTGTGCTGGGAGTGTCAGTGGCAAATATAGAAGCCATCTGTAGTCTTTGGCAAGGCCCTATTGGAGAATCACAACACAAACTGTTAAGAATTTGGAGTAAAGCCCTGCCATCCACTACAGATAACTACTCTCTTTTTGAGAAACAGAGACTCAACACTTAACCATGTTTCACCAAGTTACCATAAGATCTGAATTGCCTACCATGAACTGGGTATTGTCTGACTCATCAAATCATAAAGTTGGGTGGGCACTGCAGCAGTCCCTAATAAAGTGGAAGTGGTATATATGAGATAGGGTGCAAATCAGTCCTGAAAGCACAAATAAGTTACATGAGGAAGGGGCCCAAATGCCCATGGTCACCATTACTGCCACATTACCCTCTTTTTTCCCACCTCACAGCTATCACCTCTTGGAGAGTTCCATACAATCAGTTGATTGAGGAAGAGAAAACTTGGGATTAGTATACAGATGTTTCTACATGA
>JAQZBX010094302.1:0-12044 GCA_029593785.1 Cabassous unicinctus | reverse complement strand
GTACCTACTCATGCATTAACAATGTCTCAGTAACTTCTACCCTGTTTGCCCCACAAGGCGTCCGCTTTTGGTGTGACTTTTCTCTAACCTCCTGCGTTAATGCATCTTCCCCCGGTCCTTGCTTGTTAGTCTCTCTAGTTCCCCAGTTAACTCTTTACACCGAATATGAAGTAAGCTCTCTTATGACAACACCTCGCCAAAAAAGAGCAGCATTTCTCCCCCTCCTTATAGGTACCAGCCTTACTACCTCAGTTGTAGTCACTTCAGTGGCTGGCGGCGCCCTGGGACACAGTGTAGTCGCAGCCAAAGGTTTCCGTAACACATTGCAAGTCACCATTGAGTCCACCACCAAATCCCTGGAGTCTCTCCAAAGGCAACTTACGTCAATTGCACAAGTAGCTCTCCAAAACCGTCATGCTCTAGACCTCCTAACAGCAGAAAAAGGTAGAACTTGTCTTTTCTTACAGGAAGAATGCTGCTACTACATCAATGAGTCTGGGGTAGTAGAGCAAAATGTCCAAACCTTGTTCAATCTCCGTAATAATCTAGCCAACAAATATGGGGCACAACAATCACTGTTTTCGTGGTTCAATTCCCCGTTGTTGGCTTGGCTAGCTCCCATTATCACCCCCTTGTTAACCTTACTTTTTTTTCTTCTCATAGCTCCCTGTGTTGTCAAATTTATCCGAAAACAAATTCTGAGTATTTCATTTCTAACTTACTGCCAACTTCAGTTTCCACAGTACCAGCGGCTGCCATTGCAGCCCCCAGAGCTCCAGCAACTGACATGGCTGAGTGGGAACACTGAGCTGTGAACCATTCTCTCCCTTTTTCCAACAAATACCACCCAGTTGTTTCCCCAAACCCTCTCCCTCGTTTATATTCGCCCCCTCCCCTCCTTCGGTTACATCTGACATCCCCCTCCACCGAGCTAAAAGAAGCAAACCAATGAACAGCCTCTGGGCAGGTGCGCATTATACTTCCAAGCTCCGCTAAAATTACCCCCTCATGCACAGAGATCTGGCCGGCAGTCAGTGACGGATAAGACCCCCAGAGAGGGGGCAACCTAAGACAGACGTGGCCTTTGCGACCCCCCGGAGAAACCTGGCTGGCAGTCAATGATGGGTAAGACCCCCAGAGGGGGGCAACCTAAGACAGGCGCAGTCAAGGTAATCCCTACACCTACCACTTCCCCCTTTTTTTATATAATAAAAGAGGGGGAGATGTGGAGGAGGTGTAAGGGGGGGGCGAGGGCGGTACAGAGGCTCTGAGCGCACTGCCCAAGAAAACCGAGGCGTGGACACCGCTTTGGCGCCGAATGCCACAACCAATCAGGAGCGGACGCCTTTGCAGCTACCGCAGCCAATCGGCTGCTGACATCTGTAGCAATCTCTCCTTGCCGTGTGTTTCAAGATGGCCACCGCAGCTCGGCACCACCCCCTTTCTAGCATATACCTTATATGGACATAAACCCATCCCAACCAATCAGAATCCGCCCACTATGCCTTACCCTTCCCCCGTTTCACTCCACCCCTCCCGCTCTTTATAAATATCAGAGCCCGCCTAATAAAGTTAGACTTGGTAGCCCAGCCTCGTCTCCGGAGCGTGTGGTAGTCTCCATAATCATTACTCATCGTCCGCTGGTAACTGGGAAGTGTCCGTCTCCCCACTCTCATCTGCGGCTCGAGAGGCAGACCCCGTCCTTTGGCTCGCTGTGCTCGGGGATGCCTGAGCCCGGTGGGCCACAACCCCCCTCCCTTTGTCCCCCGACCGCCCGATCACCAAGGGAACCACCCCGGTGGTGGTGATCGGTGGTGGCGGCAGGCGGCGGTGGTCAGCGGTGGTCGGCGATCAGCAGCAGAGCCTGCGGAGAGTCACGCCGACATTAACTAGTCTATATTATCCATAAAATGAGGACTTATAATAATAACTAATATATTTTTTCAGTACTTACTATGTTTTAAAAACTGATAAGGGCTTTTGTATAGATCTTCTCTTTCAGCACTCACAGCAACTCCTTAAGAGAAGTAATGTTATGGTCTCTATTTTATAGATAAGAGAACCAAGGCAAAAAAAAAAAAGCCCATTTGTCAATCAGTACTCATGAAAAAGTTTTTAAATCCAGGATTTGGACCCACACAGTCAGACTGTAGATTCCCTACTCTTAGTGACCAACTTATATACTGAGGAGGGAGGTGAAAGCCAAAAGCATTACCCCAGGTTCAAAAAGATAGATAGAACCTTAGGAATGATTGAAAGAAGATAGACATGGGAGTCAGGTGTCCTAGGTCCTAGATATAAGATGAATTCTACCCTAATCAAGATACAGATTTGTTTTTTGCTGTTTTTTAAGAGTGGTAAGTATTTTGATAATTAACTTCTGTATTTGAAAAAAAAAAGATTGGATGAAGAATAGAATTTTACCAAGGAAAGGAAAAAAAAACCTCATCATTCATCCTCTGATGAATCAAAATAGTGATTTAAAATTAAATCTTTATTAAGTTCTCAAGCCACTTTGTGTGTGTGTGTGTGGTAAAAATCAAATTTTTCACAATACAAACCAATATTTGTAAAATGATATATAAATATATATGCATATATGTGCATTTGCTTACATAAATGTTATTTTTTTCATATATATTTTAAAAGATGCTTAGATTGCAATAATGTTAAACAAAATTACAGGGATTCCCATGTTCTCCATCTCCCTCACCTCCCATAACATCCCACATAAACATCTTTCATTAGTGTGGTACATCACCTGCAATGGAAGAAAATATAACAGTGAGGTGGGGCCAGTGGCCAAGCCACTTTTAATTTTCCAATTCCTTGTTTATGTACTGCTAGCCAAAACTCAAAACCTAACTCAGCATTTTGGAAAGTTTATAATGAAATAGTCAAATCACATATTCCAATGCCGACTGACGGAGAGCCTCTAAATAATTTTCAAGATATTTTAGGCAATAAGTATATTTGTCATTCATGAAAGAAGTTACTCGTGCAGGAAAGTAAGTGTTTGAAGAAAACATTTCTGGCCCAGTGTGTTGGTTCAAATTCAGATTGCTGGTCCCTACCCCAAGAGTTGCTAATTCAGTACGGGCCCAAGAATTTGAACATCTAACAGTTCCCAGGTGATGGTGGTAAAGCTGGTCAGGTGATCACACTTTGAGAGCCACACTTGCTAGACGCTGCTTACTGGATCCAGACTCTAGTATCACCAACTTTTGGGGAGCAAGGAGAAGGGGTAAAATTTGCTCTTGTTTGTACTTCTTCACAAAAAGAACGAGGAGTGAAGAAAAAAGAATATATATCCTTTTCCCTTATGAATTGTTCCTACTTCATGGGTGGAAAATAAATATGTTCCCCTATTCGGTGGTTCTTAAACTTTGTTGCTCATTTGAATCACTTGGGGAGCTTTAAAACACTCTGGTTGCTGGGTCCCACGCTGAAAGTTTCTAATTTAATAGATCTAGGGAGGACCCTGGGCTTCTCCAATTTTCAAAGCTCCCCCTGTGTTCTTAATATATGACAAATACTCCAACACTGCCTATTGGCATCAAGCCAGCTACTCATCAGCTATATATCTAAGACACAAGGGCTATCACTTCAGTGCTGTTGCTAAGTGTATTCCATTTTCTTCCTCCTGGAAGATTTGCACTATGGAAAATGACTGACAGTTGTGGTGTTTCTCTGAAATAGATTGAAATTTCCAATTAGCCTGAAAAAGGGAGGGAGAACAAGGGTGAATGCAATCATGTGTATCATTTACTTCTTGCCCTATGTGGTTAGCTAGAAACTTTGCAATTGTAGTCTGCTTTCCTCTTCATGCTAATTGTAATTTTGGTCCTAATGCAGCTCTAAACTTTATTAGCCCATAAGTAGATGGCATTACAAAATATTTATTCCCACCACCACCACCCCACTCCCAAGACACTCTCCTCTCCCCCAATACACATACACACAGGTATCAATGCACTTGAGAGCAAAATAAACATACTGACCTTCAATTCTTTTCCTTTTTAGCGCCCCTCTTATCAGGACATGTCAGCATTTAGTGCAAGGACAAATTCTCAACTTTTGGTAAGGAATGTAGACAATACCATCAAGAGATGAATAGGCCTTAGGGAGCGGGGGGGAATTTTCTTTTGAAAAGGTTGATGCTCAAAAGAGGCAGGTTTGGTCATCTCTGCTTTAGAGGTCAAATATGCTAAATAAAAATGGTTAAAAACAAATCTATCTTTTCTATCTCATTGAAATAAGGCACCTTTCTTGGAAGGAAGGAAGGAAGGAATGAAGGGAAGGAGGGAGGGTGGGAGGGAAATGGGGGAGGGAGGGAGGGAGAGAGGAAAATTTGAAGGAAGGAAGAAAGGAAGGAAAAATCTTAAAATTTAAATCCTTAATGCAAAGTATGCTTTCTCTTCCTAGGACTATACCTCTTATTTCCTAAATTATTCATGATGTGTATGCCCTGAAATGTGCAATGGCATTTGTGGCAGCTTGGTATTGTTTATGAATTCCAAAAAGAGATATTGGATTGTGTTTGTAAACCTGTCTGTTCCTCTGGGCATACTAGATTATGTTAGATTCAGAGGTTTTACTTTTAAGATTAGGGCTTTTATTTGACCACATCACTAGGGCAAATCTGTTTCAGTCCCCCACCCCCTCTTTGTGGGTTATATAAATGGATGCTCAATCAAAGACAGGGAAGTAAATGTGAAGGAGAACACACTGAAGCAGATATGCAAGAAGAGAGAGTGCTCCATAGACAGGGCCCTGGGAAGAGAGATGAGCCTGATAGTCTACAGCTGAACTCGTGGAAAGATCAGAGCAGCTGAGCCCGGAGAAAAATGAGCCCCAGGGAGAGTGATGAGCGTATGCCAGCCTACAGCTGAGATCAGAAGAAACTGGGGCCATGGAGCCTTAACAGGAAGGAAGAAGGCTGAACCCTTGCAGACATCGACCACCATCTTGGTTCAACACTTGGCAACAGACTTTGGGTAAAAATGTACCTCTTATGGGACCTTAAGTTGGATTCTTTAGGGCCTGGTAACTGTAAGCTTCTACTCCAAATAAATACCTTTTATGAAAACCAACAGAGTTCTGGTACTTTGCATCAACATCCCTTTGGCTGACTAATACAGCATGCAACTGAAACCAGAAGCTAACTTCTTACCCCAGTGTGAACAGAATCTTCTTTTCCTAAGGGTCACCTTTGATATACAATGCAGGGTTTGCCATCATAATTATATTCTCTATAATCTGTTTGAGCTAAGGTACAGTGTTTTGCCTTTTCAGTGTGTTTAATGTAACTATAAAAAACATGAAATTATGACATTTTAGTGGGGATTTCCTTCATCCATGCAATTTTAATATTTGATGGTATATTTTTAAAATTCTAGTGGACTGAATAATAGCCATTGTAAGGATTCAAAAGTAAAATATATCTATAACGTTCAAGTGAGATTTGCCCCAGGGTTGGAGTGCCATAACGGGGAGATATTTGAGCCTTTCCCCAAGCCATTAAGAAATGCTCCAGCAAACAACCCCTGGTCCTCAAAAGAAAAGAAAGAAAATGGATCTTTAATCATAATAATCCTGGGTTTTAAAAAGAATCTGGGAAATATGACATCTGCTTCTGTGCCTTGTTGTTTTGCAGGATGACTGTGATTGCTTTAGCAGCTTTTATCAGCATATGTGTACAATAAGTAAATGAACATAAAATTAAATGAACACATAAAAGAAGGATAAACCCACCCAGCTTAACAAATCCACTCTCTCACCTGCTGTGCTTGGAAACAGGGGAGGAAAAAAACCATTTGGCTCATAAGGACTAGTAAAATAAGTCTTTGTTAACACTGACAAGCTGGGGTAAGTATAATTTGTCTGATGTGGGGGCTAACGATCTACTTAATTCTTAATACTGCCATCTTCCACATACTTTCCCAATCAGGGAATAAAAGTTACCAATACATTTATTTGACATAGAAGAAATCAAAAGTTATTAATCCAAATTAACTTCAAAAGAATTTTTTTCTGGGTAGTTGGAAATGAAATCCACGACTGGCTTTTTTCCTCATCATTCATATAAAGAGTTAATGTGGAAAACATATGAATATAAAGTTAGATGCTAAGACCAAAAAGTTTTTAATTAGTCTTTCCAAGCCAATTAGGATTAAACAAAATTACATATAATGCTAAATTCTGACTCTTTTTTATTTAAAATGTTCTGAAAACATAAACTAATTATTTGTCATCACATTTCTTATGTCTCATCATTGGATATTATTAAAAGTCCTTAATATTTGTCAATGAATAAATGTTTGTTAATGCTCAGTGATGCAGCAAAATCATACTACTGATGAAATAAGTCTTATTTTGGATGTAGCAAAATAAATGTGGGAGTTGATCTTTGTATGCTAACTTATGTAGATAACTAAATATGAAAACTAAATAAAAGATGTTTCATTCTAAAATATAATTAATAACCTCAGTTTCCCTGGCCTTTACCTTCTTGACCCTGGGCAAGTAACTTAACCTATTTAAGTCTTGGTTTCCTCCTTTTACAATAAGGCTATTAAAGATCACTGCCTCATATAAGGGATTAAATCAAAGTATGGATTTAGATTGTTTAGTATAAGGCCAGTCACATAGTAAGCAACCAAAAATTGTTAGCTGACTCAATAGTTGCAATAAAAAAAAATGTTAGCTGACAGAAGTATTATATCTTTCTCAGTGGACTTTGCTTTTTTGCAATTTTTTGTTAGTGTTCCTGTTTCCAGTTTCAATATTCCCTAAGTCCTTCCATTCATCTTATTCCTCTTAATTCCCAGTTAAATAACTTTTACCTACTTCTAACAACTTTTATATTCCTTTTGTAATTTTATAAATTTTATATTTTTTATTCATTTTATAACCCTTCTCCCTTACCTCCTCTCCATCACTTTATATAAGAGGCAAATTTACCTTGAAGCTAATGAAGCTTAAGCTTTAGGTCTGCACTCTTCCATGGGTACTTTCTAAGGTCTTAGGAAACCCAGAAATGTGTTCATGTAACCATATGTTTTTGCAACATAGTCAGGTATTTTAATTTCTATCAGATAAGACCACTGTGTCTTTCTTTTCCAATTTCCTCTCCATCATATTTTCTTGTGCCATGTCTTACTGGAATCACCACTGGCTTTTTGGGGGATCTGGCTAAAGGGAAGTTTGAATTGTGGCTATTATGTGATTTGAAGACAAATTATTGTTACTGTTCCATAATATGAATAGCTTCCAGGAATACACCCACTGCCCATTCTACTTACTTAACTGGCACTGAGACACAGAGGTTCAAAAACAATGGCAGTTTTACAACATGACCATGTCCTACACAGCTTACAGCTGATGCATGTGACTTTGAAGAAGAAAAAAAGAGTCGAAAAGCATGAAACCAGAAGGTGTTCTGTGGGAAATTATTTCAATCATCAGACATATAAAAATGGAAGCAAAAGATTCAGCTCTCATTGATGCCTACTCAAAACAGAAGTTTTCTCCTGTCAAGAATGTACTCACAAAATGCAGTACACATGGGTATTCTCTTTTACATAATTCCCGTACGTATGTAAAATAGGAATTATGTAAAACTGTATTTATCAGAATTACTGACTTTGTAATGTGCAGTACTGACATCAATAAATACATTTGTAACAAAACAGTACTTATAAAGAAGTAGTCCATAGAAGTTTCTTAAATTTGACAATTCTAAAAAATGATATGAAATTATCAATAATAAATTATGAAACTGAAAGAATATTCTAAACTATCAATAATTGAAAGAAAGTTCTAATCAACCAAGTTAAAAGAAATCTAGGTATATAAAATGCATAATTTATTTCTTAGTATATGTAAGCTGGAAAAGTCATGGACACACTCAGGGCCATCTCCCAGCCCTTGCCTACCCCTGCCTTTTCCCGTCTTGTCTGCCTGCTGATGTTGCAATATGTTTCCATTTCACAACGCTGGGGGAGACATTATATCTAATACATCAAAGCATCAAAGTAGAGCCTTAACACAAAGCTAATCAAAAATAAAACTCTAGACAAGAGGGAGAAATGAACCTTCAGATTTAATCCATCAAGAGATTCAGATACTTAGAAATCATCAAAAAATCATAAACCATACTAAGAAACAGGAAGATATGGCTCAGTCAAGGGAACAAATTAAAACTTTAGAGCAGCCTCAGAAGTTGAAATAAGTAATCAAATATATCCAAGCAAATATAAATCAATTCAAGGAGAAGAAGGAAAATATGCACAAAGAGGTAAAGGATATTAATAAGACAATGTGTGAGCATAAAGAAGAATTTGAAAGTATAAAAAAAGAAACATAACAGAAAGTCTGGAGATGAAAGAAACAATAGTAGAGATTAAAAATACACTAGAGGCATATAACAGTAGATTTGAACAGGCAGAAGAAATAATCAATTATCTAGAAGACAGGAAAATTGAAATCATACAGTCAGAATAACAGATAGAGAAAAAAATAGAAAAAAATGAGCAGTGTCTCAGGGATTTGAGTGACAGCATGAAGTGCACAAACATGTGCATCATAGGTGTGCCAGAAGAAGAAGGGAAAGGGGGTAGAAAGAATATTTGAGGAAATAATGGCCCAAAATTTCCCAACTCCTTTGAAAGACAGAAATATACATGTCCAAAGAAGCACAAAATACCCAAACAGAATAAATTCTAATAGGCCTACTCCAAGAAATACTAATCAGAATGTCAAATACCAAAGATAATGATGAATCCTAAAAGCAGCAAGAATAAAGTAATACATCACATACAAGGGATCCTCAATAAGACTAAGTGCCAATTTCCCATGAGAATCCATGAACAAAAGAAGGCAGTGGTATGATATATTTAAGGTACTGCAAGAGAAAAACTGCCAGCCAAAAATGCTTTATCCAGCAAAAATGTCCTTCAAAAATGAGATATTTACAGATAAACAGAAACTGAGAGAGCTTGTCAGTAGGACACCTGTCCTACAAGAATTACTAAAGGGACTTCTGCAGGTTGAAAGAAAAAGACAGGAGAAAGTGGCTTGCAGTAATGTGAAGAAATCAATGACAATCAGTAAGGGTAACTAAAAGGGTAAATGCAAAACCCAATAGTACTGTATCCTCAATATACAATTCTACTCTTTAATTCATATAAGAATCAATACAGTTGACCAAGAAAAGACATATTTCCTGATAATGGTCATGCAAAATATAAAGCAGTAAAATGGGACAAAAAGACAGAAATAACATAAAGAGGAGAAACAGAAGGATATGGGAACAGAGAACATGTATGCTCTTGAAGCTAAGTTGGTATCTTTTCAGATATGTAGATTATAGATGTAGCTTGTGTAATATAAACCCCATGGTAAGCACAAAGAAAGTATTTTAAAAATATTCAGAAATGAGAAAAGGGTCGCTAAGATATGTCACTAAAGATCAACTATACAGAAAAGGAGCTTACAATAAAGAAAAAGAGAGACAAAAAGGTATATGACATATTTTTAAAGGACAAAATGATTGAAGTAAGTACTGCCTTTACTCTACTAACACTGAACGTTTATGGATTAAACTCCCCATTCAAAAGATGCAGGTTGGCAGAATGGATAAAAAAGCATGACCCAATTAAGCATTGTTTACAAGAGACTCACCTTAGGACGTCCTCCCAAAAATAAATAAATAAACAAACAAACAAATAAATAAATAAAACAGATTGAAAGTGAAAGGATGGAACAGATATTCCATGTAACCAGTAACCAGAACAGAGCTGGTGTTACTACTATCAGACAAAATAGATTGTAAGTCAAAAGCTGTTACATGAGACAAAAAGGGACACTATATATTAATAAAAAGGAAAATCCATCAAGAGGAAATAATAATCATAATTATTTATGCACCTAACCACAGTGCCCAAATATTTATGAGGCAAACACTGGCAAAACTGAAGGGACAAATAGACTCTACAATAATAGTTGGATATTTAAATACCTAATTTTTATCAATAGCTAAAAAATCTAGATAGAAGATCAGTAAGAAAGAGAGAACTTGAATAAAATGATAAATGAACTAGACCAAACAGACATATACAGAACATTGCACCCCAAAGCAGTAGGATATATTTTATTCATACATGCACATGGATCATGCTCCAGGACAGACCACATGTTCGTTACAAAACAAGTCTCAATAAATTTAGAAAGATTTAAATTTATGTACAAAACATCTTTTCTGACCATAATGGAATGAAGCTGGAAATCAATAAGAGGCAAGCACTGGAAATTTTTAAAAATATATGGAAGTTAAATAACACTCTCTTAATCAGCCAGTGATTCAAAGAAGAAATTACAAGGGAAATCAGGAAATATCATGAGATAAATGAAAATGAGACCACAAGATATCAAAACTTCTGGAATGCAGCAAAGGTACATTCAGCATCCTTTCTTGATAAAAACCCTTAGAAAAATAGGAATACAAGGAAACTTTCATTACATTACAAGAGGCATAAATGTAGAATCCACAGCTACTGTCATACTTAATGGTGAAAGACCAAAAGCTTTCCCTCTAAAATCTGTAACAAAACAAGGATGTCCACTGTCACCACTGTTATTCAACATAGTACTTGAAGTTCTTGCCAGAAGAATTAGGCAAGAAAAAGATATAAAGCACACACAAGTTGGAAGGGAAGAGGTAAAACTTTCAATATTTACAGATGATATGATCGTATATATAGGAAGTCCCCAAAAACTACAATTAATTGTGTTGGTGAATGCACAATTCTGTGATTACACTAATAGTCATTGATTACACACTTTGGATGGATTGTATGGTATTTGAATACATATCAGTAAAACTGGCACTGAGGGATTACTACCAAGCACCAACCAGCAATGCAACTGGAAAGAGACCTTGACCAAAAGGGGGACAAGGTAAAGACAAATGAGTTTATATGGCTAAGAGGCTTCAAAGTGAGTGATAAGATCATGCCAGAGGTTACACTTATGCATGTCTCAGCAGGATCTCATTGACTGCCAAAGTAGATACTATACTACCCCAAATAGTGGGGCTCCTGAGGGCTCTGGAGACACCCAGACACTATAGTCAGCGTAGATAGCTCAGGAGTTTGGTGCCTTGCCAGTGGGCACTACTTTGGAATTTATGATCCCCAGAGTGACAGAGTTGGACTCTGTTGTGGTTTCCCTACACATGGCTCTTCTGTCCTTCTATTTGAACCTACAATTAGTACCAAAGTTGGTAGGTGTGCATCCAAGAGACTTAAATCTTAGAGTTGTCCATGTGCAAGATCGGTCCTGAGTCTCAATGGAGTTGCAACGCCTACTCCCCAGTTCATTGGTCTCATCGAGGACAACTAAAATGGAGATGATGATGGACAACTACCATACCAAGGAACTGAGAGAGTCTACAACTGCAAGCAAGAAAGTCCCATCCATCAGCCCTATGGGATCACAGGCTCCTCTCAATCTGAGGTGGAGTGCACATCACCATCCCAGAATGCTCAGGACTGGGGAATGAACTATGGACTAAAGTAGACTTACTAGTATTCTACTATAGACTTATTGTGATTCTAGTAATGGAAGAAATTATATCATTGATGTGGAGGCAGTGGCCACTGGAGGTTTCTGAGGGGAGGGAGAGGGAAAAATAGGTGAAATATGGGGGCATTTTTGGCACTTGGGAATTGTCCCTGAATGAATTGCAATGACAGATACAGGCCATTATAAATCTTGCCATAACAAAGAGAATTGGGTGGGAAAGAGAGTAAAAACCTACAATGTAAACTTTAATCCATGCTTAGTGGCAATGCTCCAAAATGTGTTCATCAATTGCAATGAATGTACCTCAATAATGAAGGATGTTGTTAATGTGGGAAAATGTGGGAGGTATGGGGAGTGGGACACATGGGAATCCCCTATATTTCTTATGTGACATTTATATAATCTAAGGAAGAAGGAGAAGGAGGAGGAAAAGGGGGACAGGGAGGGGGAGGGGAAGG
>JAQZBX010094299.1:0-12054 GCA_029593785.1 Cabassous unicinctus | reverse complement strand
CTTCCCCATTTGCTGTTTTGTGTCCATTCGCTGGGCAGTTCTCTGTGTCTGTTTCATCTCTTCTCATCCTCTTCCTCCAGTCTTCACCAGGATTCGATCCTGAAGACCTCCGATGTAGGAGAGAGGTGTTCTAGCCATCTGCGCCACCTCAGCTCCTGTTTTTTGGAGCTTTCGGAGCATCTCGTCTTGTCTCTCTCCTTTTTTTTACGTCATCATCTTGCTGCATGGCTCCCGGGGCCTGGCGGCTCACCGGCACACAGAGCCTGGCAGCCCATGCGCCTCCTATATATATATTTTTATTTTACCGGGAGGTCCCGGGGATCGAACCGAGGTCCCTCCATATGGCAGATGGACGCCCAACCATATGATCCACATCCGTCCCCTCCTTTAATTCTTTGAACACGTTTCCTTCAGCTCCTTGAGCATATTTAGGACCATTTAAAAAAAAAGTCTTTTACTGGTATGTCCCAGGTCTGGTCCTCCTCATTGATGATTTCTAATGCTTTTCCTTTGCCTGGGACATCACACTTCCTCTTTATATGTTTGTGACCTTTTGTTGAAACCTGGACATTTTAATATTTTAATGTGTTATCACTGGAATTTAGACTTTGAGCAGCCCGTTCCTTTAGCTTGTATCCAGCTAGTGTTATGACAGAGTTTTCCTTGATTGCCAGGAGCTGACAAAAAAATGAGAAGAAGGAAAAAAAACAAAACACCTTTTCCAGTCTTGTAGATTGACTCGTGGGAGTGCTCTCCTTCAGGACTTATCCATACAATCTGTTTAGAAATTAGCTCCAGGCCCAAGCATAGGGGCCTCCCTGGTCCTTTCTGTGTCTGTGTCTTCTCTTGGGCATGAGCATGTAGCCTAGGAATACATGGTTCACGTGGTCCTGAGTGTCCCCTCTTCCCTAGAAAACAGCTTCCTCACTAGTCCTGGGCACTGCACTGTATGTCCTACAGCCAGCAATCCCTTGCCCCAGGCAGCATGACTTGGTGGTTTTCCAAAGAGAGATTTCTGTAGGAGAGTTCTGTGAACTGCCTTTTACATGCAGGATGAGTTCTGGAATGGTGACTCTCTCAGACCACTACCAGACAGATTGGGTCAGACATACATGCTCTCAGTGTGTGCATGAGGGTTACTCTGCTCCATCCGCAACTGGGACCAGGAATCTGCACTGGGAGCATGGGCCGGCTCTGCACCAAGCAGGTGAGAAGTTGAGGAGGGGCCAGCCAGGGTACCAGGAGATCCTTTCTCTTTTCAGTAGCCTTTTTCTTGATTCAGTTTGCCTTTTTACTGCAGTCAGTTTCCGCCAGTTCTTACTGGCTGTTCATGGCTTTTATAGGGGATAGAGCCCAGAAGCATGTTACTCCACCATCTTGAACTTCAATCCTCCAGAGGTACTTTTGCACTGCATCCTCTCTTCAGTGAATATTGTAACCTCAGAGTCCATTGAGGGGCACAGGAGGTGCAGCTTTTTATGCCAACTCATCAGTGAATCAGCAAATCAGCATAGAGCTGGACAAGGAGACAGAAGACAGTAACATGACTGAGGTGACTCTGCTAAAGCAGAAACCAGTCATGCTGTAATTAAGGATCTTTAGAAAGGGAAATTCTAATTGCCTTCTGTATACAGAAAATCTGAGAGGTTGGAAAGCTTTCTTAGAGTCCCATCCTAATTCCAAAGAAGAAAAATGAAGAATTAAGATAGAAAATATTTTGCTTTTTCATAGATAAATATATGTACCAGGGCAGGAACTCATTGGTTGACAATGGGCTGTTACTTAAGATTTTCTCTATCGCCCAGGTTCACTTATTTGAAAATCAGTAGACATTGTTGTTGCCAAATAAAGTATGATGGCCTGTAAACTAGGATGGTTAAGTCCTGTTCTTTACCTCTAGGAAACCCTAAATGTAAACTGTTTTGTGTGTTGTTATTGTGAGAGAGAGGACCTAACCATTACATCATTTTCACCACTTCTAAAATGATGAAATTGCACTTGCCTTGAGCCAAAATAAAGGGCACAGTTTACTCCTAAATTTGAAGAGAGAGCCATATTGATTTTGGTTTACTGGTTAGTACTTTTTCAGGTCAGGAATATTTGCTAAAGATCCTTTGTAATAGGCCTCTGTAAAGTCAGTTGGCGGGAGGCGGATGTGGCTCAATTGATAGGGCTCCCGTTTACCATATGGGAGGCCCCGGGTTCGTTTCCCGGGGCCTCCTGGTGAAGGCAAGCCGGCTCGTGCTGCGCGGTGAGCTGACGCAGCAAGACCTCGCAGCAGGGGGAGACAAGCAGACACAGAAAAACGCACAGCAGATGGACACAGCGAACACAAGCAGCAAGGGGGGGATAAATAAATAAATAAATCTTTAAAAAAAAATAAAAATAAAAATAAAGTCAGTTGGCAGTAAAATCAATTGGCATAAGATTTTCTTTGTGGAAGAATATATTTTTTATTCCTCATTAAAAGTCTTTTTCTAAGACTTTTTACATTGGCCGTTGAGATTGTATGCTCTGTTGGTATTTGTAGTGGTGGCTCTGTTTGTATATTTCTGTTAGATGGATAATTAAAACTCTTTTACTCACAGGTGGCACAGGATCTCTGCAAAGTAGCAGGCATAGCAAAAATTCTCGTGGCTCAGCATGATATGTACAAAGGCCTTCTTGCAGGTGAGGTTTTCCAGTGGAAGAAGTGGAGTGCCTAATTATGCCTAAATGTGTGAAAATGAGAATATTATGAAATGTGTTTATCAAATGTGTTTAATTCTCAGAGGAACTGACCCCATTGATTTTGGCAACTCATAAGCAGTTCAATTACACACACATCTGTGCTGGAGCATCTGCCTTTGGAAAGGTAAGAAGATCGCGAATGTGGAATCTGATGTCACTGCTTAGAAGGGTTAGATTTCATTGTGCGGAAAATGTACAACAGACTGTTCAGATAGTCGATCCTGATTTTTCTGAATTAATGTGGTAGTTTTGCTAAAATTTATTGTTTCACATTTTTGTCATAATTTCTGTTAAAATGCCATTTCCAAGTTTTCAAATTTTGTTGGATAAAATTCTCTTTAGGCTACTATTTTAAATTTATCTTTGTTTAAAAACCAAGTTAAACTCTGTGTGTGTATGAGAGACAAAATCATTTGTATAAGTAGCACATCTTTCGGGTCAGTTTATTTGTATGGCTGATGAATATTTAGAAAGACCAAATTCTATCTACTTGGGGGACTTGGGGAAAGGCTGTGAGATGGTTGACGATATCCTCAGGGTAAAGAAAGCTGTAATCTGATCAAGTGCATTGTGATATGTCTGAAGAAAGAATGTGAATGTGCTAGCAGATGGGTAGTGGTCTTTGTGAAGCTGGGGGAGGAGCCCAGGAGGTGGAATTTGTCAGTGGGTCTGTCCTGCTTTCTTTGTGGCCATGGGTATTATCCCGGCTCCCTTTTCCTTTATTCCATTCTTAATAAGCTACAGTTTTTAGCCTTTATTTTTCTTTTTAAAGTTATAAAATAAGTTGTAAACATGTATATTCTCATTGTAAAGGATGCATGTGATTCAACAGAGTGCAGAGTAAGGCATCAAAGTCCCCCTAATTTATTCCCAGTTCACCCTCCTCTCTTCAGAGATCAGATGCTAAAAATTGTACATTCTTTTCAGCCTTTTTCTATGGGTGTAAAAATTATAATATGTGTACAATTTTTTTCACTTCCAGAATGGGATAATATAATATGAATTGTTCTATGGCTAGTGGTTTTTACTTAAGGAGTATGTCTTGAAGATTTTAGCTCATAATGTGTCTGAGTCATTTTTTATGGGATGTATTTAGCCAAGGAAGGATAGTTAGGTTGTTTCTAATTTTTCGCTTTTATGAGATTTAGTGCTAGGATACATCCTTGTACATATATTTTTGTATACATGTACTAGTATTTATTTAAAATAGAGTTCTACAGTGAAATAGCTAGTTCAAAGACTATGTGTGTTTAAAATTTTGATATATACTGCTAAATTGCTCTCCTAAAGGATGCATTTCAGAGTATCTTATCAACACTTGGTATTATACATTTTAAAAATCCCTTGTCTGATGGGTGAAAAATTATATATTGTTTAGTTTTGCATTTCTCTGATTGTAAGTGAGATCAAACATCTTTTCATATATTTACATTCATTTTTATTTCTTCTGTGAATTACCACGAGTTGACTTTTTCCCCTTTTAAATCACAATTCTGTAACCGGATTTTGTCTATGTTCTTGACTATGCTGCAAAAAATGAATTTCAAGAGCATGTCGGGTTAGTTAGTTAGGCCAGTAATTTATTAAGGAATGGTGAGAAGAGAAATGGGAGAAAATAACAGATCATAGGTCTCAGGTAAAGAAGAAGGGGCTGAAGAGTGATAAAGTCGGCTGATTTACAGAATACAATTTCCCATTATAGATTAAAAATGTCCAGGTTTTACTTGCATAGTGATCCAGGTGGGGGTGAAGAAGGCCAGAACAGGGGTCAAAAGGCAAGAGAGAAAGAGAGGTTTGTCCTTTGCGCTTGCTTCCCATGTGGTAGACAGATGCCCAACTGGTTGAGCCACATCTGCTTCCCTGTACCATTAATTTTTTTTTTCAAGGGTTTATTTATTTGCTTTTATCCATTTTTACCCCACCCCCCCGTTTTTGCTGTTTTTATGTCCATTTGCTGGGCAACTTTCTGTGTCCATTCCCTGCCGTCTCTTCTCATTCTTCTTCGCCTGTCTTCACTGGAATTCGATCCTCGGAGCCTCTGATGTGGTAGAGAGGCGTCCTACCACCTGTGCCACCTTAGTTCCTGGTTTCTTGGTGTGTCTCGTCTTGGCTTTCCCTTGTGTCACTCTCCGGTTATGTCATCATCTTACTGCATGGCTCATGGGGCCTGGCGGCTCACCGGCGTGGAGGACCTGGGGGGCTCACCTGCTTGCGGGGCCTGGTGGTACACCTGCACTCGGGGCCTGGCGGCTCACCCGCGAGCGGGACCTGGGGACTTACCACTCGCGGGGCCTTGTGGCGCACCTACACACAGGGCCTGGCGGTGCACCCACACGCGGGGCCTGGGGGGCTCACCTGCTTGCAGGACCTGATGGTGCACCCACGCATGGGGCCTGGTGGCCCGCGCTCATTCTATATTTTTCTTTTTTTTAAATTTTTACCAGGAAGTCCCAGGGATTGAACCCAGGTCCCTCTATATGGGAGACAGACGCCCAACCATTTGAGCCACATCTGTCCCCCTGCTGTACCTCTTAAGTTTGACCAAAGATACCTAGAGTTACAGTCATTTCCCATACAGGATGGTCATATAATAAATCAGGCTTAGTTTATCACCAGCATTCTAAAAACCAGACCTAGGGAGAAAAACTAGGTCTGGGGGCACATGCATGGTTTCTAATATAGCAAATATTTAGCCTACCCTGATTATCACAAAATCAGGACAGCGAGACTATTCTCAGTGTACCATTGATTTTTAAACTCGAGTTTGGGGAACAAAATATGGGCTCTTTTGTCAACTAACCCTCTAAGTGCAATGACAGCTTCCAGTATGTTGTTCTTTCTTGCAAAGTGAGTAGTTGGTGAATATTTATCTATGGTACAGTGTTGACTCTGGGCATGAGGAATTACTACAAGCCATGGAGGGACCTTGTACAGTCACCCATGTAAATTTTGTTTGTTTTTTACTCCTAGACTTAACAGTTTGAACTCATGAAAATTTTTCATTTAAGGTTAATATTAATTAATGACTTTTGGTGCATTTCTAGGCAATAACAATTTTCAGCCTACAGTGTAAACACATGAGTTTAATGTACAGTTGTTCTTTTATAAGATTGTCACATTGCAGATGATCGTAAGTTGCTCAATTTTATTGTATGGGGTTTAGTAATTGATAGTTAAGGTGGTTCCATAGACATATGTGACCTTGAACTAGCCACTTACCTTCCTTATGTTTTTCTTATTTGTAAAATGATGGAGTTTGACCAGGTGATGACCAGGATCTACCAATTAGAGATAAAAGAAGTGGGATGAGTTTTCTCTATGATAGGTTTCCCTTTCCCTGGAGGTAATTAAGTTGGAGATTTGTCATCGAACTACTGTATTTTGGGATATTGTAAAAGAGATTACTGCTGTATATGAACTTTGAACTAAAAGATCTTTATGAGCCATTCCATCTCTGAGAATTTTGGTTCTATATTCAATGAGTTAAAAAATTTCAGTAGTCTTGAGTTTCTGTGACACTAGTTCTCTTGAAAGATTGTTAGACAAAGAAAGGATCTTAACAGCTAGATTTTAACTCTGGATTTGATTGTTGTCTTGTGATGTATGGGAGTTTTGAGAACAAGGGTCTTATAATAGGTGGTGCTGTAGCCCCTAAAAGGGTCTGGAATGAGGAGTCCATCAGATGAAGCTAAACAATTTGCCCTATAATATTCCTTCACCAGCTGTGCTTTTTACTTTTTTTTTTTTTTTTAAAGATTTATTTATTTACTTGATCCATTTTAAACCCCCCCTTCCCCATTTGCTGTTTTGTGTCCATTCGCTGGGCAATTCTCTGTGTCTGTTTCATCTCTTCTCATCCTCCTTCTCCAGTCTTCACCAGGATTCGATCCTGGAGACCTCTGATGTAGGAGAGAGGTGTTCTAGCCATCTGCACCACCTCGGCTCCTGGTTTTCTGAGCTTTCGGAGCATCGCGTCTTGTCTCTCTCCTTTTACGTCATCATCTTGCTGCATGGCTCCCGCAGCCTGGCAGCTCACCGGCACACAGAGTCTGGCAGCCCATGTGCCTTCTATATATATATTTTTATTTTACCGGGAGGTCCCGGGGATTGAACCCAGGTCCCTCCATATGGCAGACGGACGCCCAACCATTTGATCCACATCCGCCCCCCTTTTTACTTTTATACTTTTTTTTTTTCAATACTTTTATACTGATGTGCTAGAATTTTTAAATCTGTCATATTTTTTGTGGATAAAACATAATGACAGTTATTACTTCCCCTTTTCAGACCATGTGGTCAAAACTATGGGATAGTATACAGATCTATTTACTATCCCACCCTCTCATTGAAGTGGAAGACCAGACCAGAAAAATATATACCATTAAGCACCATGGTAATTTATTTTCAAGATGTGCTAAAATAAGAGGTAATAAAAGTGAAAAAATATTAAATTTTAAGCAATTCAGAAAGTTCCAAAACTTTGAAAAGAGGTACAGTCTGCATAACAAAATTTGTAAGAGAATCTGCCCAGCCAGATGACAATATTCCAGTAGTATTTCCTGAACAGTTTAAGAACATGGTTTAGGAAAAATGTTAGTCATTGAAGCAGGTTTTCAATATTGATTGTTTTGGAATTAGGTGTCTTCTAAACCTCTTACCAAGTTAGAACTGTATTTAATGACATTAAATTGTTTTCCCAAGCTCTTTATTTTCTGTGGGGTCTTAATTTTTTCTAATTGTGGTTTTTCAAACTATGATACTTTTCAGTAGATTTTCTACCATGGTTGGCAAAGGATTACTATATAACGTAGTAATATAAATTAGAAAACCTTTCCTGCTGGAAATGTGGCAGGAGGGATATTGACTCAAACTTTCAATACTTGTTAGTTTCAATTTATGTATAATCACTTATTAGATTGGTTTAGGGTTACACAAAATAAATAGAAGAAACAGAACATCTGCCCTCGGGGTGCTTCTAAATCTGTTTGAGGGTTATATAACATATATATGAAAAATTATTTAAAAATAAGATTCATATTAGTGTCAATTAATATAGTATCATTACACATGCATGTGGGAGGATGCAGAATAGAGGGGTAATTAGAGGCTAATCCTGGGAGAATTCTTAGAGAACAGAGAGGGTTTGGGGGTGGGATAGGGAGAGTAACTTACTTAATGTTGTTTTGAGAGCGTGCCTCCTGGAGGCAGTATCATGGAACAAGTTCTAGAGATGCCATGGAGCAAGCTCTGTGTAGAAAGCAGTAGAGTTCAGCTTTTCTACCTGCCTGATAAAGGGAACATTTCATTTTATTGGTGATTATACAGTATTAAGGTTAATGATGTCATTGTCTAGGAGATCTTTTGTGTCTCGAAGGTATGGATATTCAGTCTTCACTGACTCTCCTTTTTTAGAGCTCTAGAGTCATAGAATTTTGGAATAGTAAGGTAGGGATTCTCTTTCCTTCATTATGAGGTGAGGTAACTGAGCCCTGAGGAGATTGTGGCTTTCTCCAGGAGCCCAGCTAGTGAGAGCGGTTGTCACATGTATCTATTATGCCAGAGAGGTTGTATGTGCATACAAGGAAAAGCATGTGTACTTTTTAGGCTTACTCTACAGACTGTTCTTCCTTATTCTTTTTTTGTGTGTGTGGTTGCATAGTATTCCATTATATGGCAGAACTGAATGGACTATAATTTATATACCTGTCCCTTATTGATGGGTATTTAGGTTACTTTTGATTGTTTTTTTAATCCAACATCAGTTTAAACAAAAGTTGACAATGTTGGCTTTGAAATTTTTTCTTTCATATACATTAAATAAATATTCACAAGTATAAGCTTTCTCACTATTTGAGAATTATCCTATTCTTTGAAATATTTTTTCTATCTTTCTTATCTAAATTCAGTTATCCATAATGGTCATACTTTGTAAGTGGATTTATTAAAGCAAATAATCATATCTCATAATTCAACATATTGAATTAAGGGGATTTACTTACTGTAAATCTCAAAACTTCCAGTGTAATTAGAATAATAGTAGGCACTCACTTCTATCCAAAAAACTGTGTTTGAAGTTGTAGTATCTCTAAAGTACATGACAATATTTGAATTAAAGTCTCTACAGAATATGCATTTAGAGACTGTCATTGCCAATACTTTATAGCCATCAGTCAGCATATATGTGTATAACTCACAGCTTGTTTTGCTTTTAGAACCTTTTGCCCAGGATAGCAGCCAAACTTGATGTTGCTCCAATTTCTGACATTATTGCTATCAAGTCACCTGACACATTTGTGAGAACTATTTATGCAGGTGAGTACCCAGGGAAAATAATTAATATGTTAAATCTTACTAAATTTTAAAAGCAGAGATTTATCTTGAAGATAGGAGTTTAAAACAAGCCACATAGTTGCTTAAAATGGATGATCTTAAAGGTTTCTGAGAAAAATCTTACAACTGCTCACAAAATGGCAAGCTCTCTGATAGATCCAGAGCACAGTTCTTTCCTGCCTGGTCATTCAGTTTGCAGAGTAAGATTTTTCCAGTGGTCAATACAAATTACATTCACTATTCCAGTGTATTTTGTAAGTGGCACCAGGGAAGCAAAACTTTTTTTTTATAGTGTTTTCAATCTTCTTTGCTTTTCCTACTCCATTTCCATCTGCATTAAGAAATTCATTTCAGTGTCTCTTGAGTTGATTGATCTGTTGCTAGGAACACTGGTCTCTAGTGGGGCTGGAGAAGGCAGTGAACTCTTTGTTCCTTCTGATTAAAGTTGTGTGTTTCCATATAAATGGTCAATTCTCAAATCAGACCTTTCATCTTCAGTAATGTTTGAGGGGAAATATTTGGTCATAGTTTAGGTCACTCTTAATGTGATTACTAATCCATGAGAAATGTCTCAAATCCTTTTAAAATCTTGGCACATCTGCACTTCTTGTCCTTTTGCCCTTCTTGTCCTTTATCTTCCTCCTTTAGCAAGCTTAGGAGCTTCATTCTTAATTAGTTGTTGTAGCGCATATTACTGAGTTACTGATTGTGTTGTTTTGGAGAACAACATTTTAGGGAGAGTGTAGCTTTCTAGTGCCTTGTTCCAGTTTCTAGCTTCTAGGCAGATCGGCACCTGTCCTGGTTTTAAAGACATCCTGGGTTATACACATCTCCACTGATATGTTTCTTCACTTTATGGTCCACATTTTCCCTGTACTTGGTAGAGATAGAAAACAACTGGTCCACAGTTATTTTCTTTCCTTGTCTTTGTGAAGTAAATTCGGAGCCTCCAAGGAATACTTGTTTTGTTGCCTTTGAATGGTTCTGTTTTTTTAAAAAGTAAATTGTGTGTTTCAGGAAATGCTATATGTACAGTGAAGTGTGATGAAGAAGTGAAGGTGTTTTCTGTCCGAGGAACATCTTTTGAAGCTGCACCAACAAGTGGAGGTAGTGCCAGTTCAGAAAAGGGTGAGTGTTCGTTTGCTTTTTTGTTTTTGTTTTTAGTTCACAGATTATATATTAGGAGAAGTAGTAGCCTTTGGTTAAATTACTAGTGCAGAGTAGTTGAAACCTCAATTTAAATGATATTCCCAAGGTTACATAAGAATAATAAGAAATATTTATAACGTATTTTTTTTGCATCATTTTTGGTGTTAGGATAGTTGCTTTGGTGGATAAGGGTGTGTGAGAGAGAGGATCCATTAAGGTTAATTGGTTATATTGATATTAAAGTTTTTTTACTCTCCTCTCACTATTTCTTTAATTCTTGGGAGAGTCAATAAAATAGAAGAATTAATAATAGTAAATGTATAGAGGGTGTTATACTTTAACATATACTGTATCTTATTTGAACCCAACAAAGGGGAGTTATCCCAGTTTTACAGGTAGACTCGGAGACTTAAATGACATCTCAAAAGTCATACAGCTAATGAGGTGAAGGCTGGAATCTAATCCCTTTACTGTTTCCAAATCAGAGGGAATGAGATTAGGAGCGCAGAAAATTCACAATTAACTAACAGTTTCATGGAAATATGTATTTGTGTGTTTGTCTTAAAAGTAAGTACCATCATCACATTGAAAATCATAGGCATTATTTTGTTATATTTATCAATGTATGCAGCATCAAGTACTTCACCAGTGGGAATATCAGAATGGCTTGACCAAAAATTAACAAAAAGTGATCGACCAGAGCTAACTGGTGCCAAAGTGGTGGTATCTGGTGGTGAGTAGAATACTGTAATTTATTAATTTTAAAAGATGATGCAAACCTGTAATGTTTTGATTTTATTAGTACTTATTTCAGAGGAGCACGGTTTTTTCATATGTTAGAAGTAGGGTAAATGGCAAGTATTATTTCCATTTACTAATTAGGAAAATGAAGCTGAAATTATGAGCATAATACACAATTGGGCTTTCTGTTGCAAATCTGCTTCACTGGCACTAGGGGGAGCATGGTACAACTCTCATCTCCATAGCTTTGCAACTTAGTCTCTATTTTGTAGACACCAAAACTGATTTACATGTTAATCTGCAGAATATGGTTGACATCTTCTGAATCATAGAACGAACTGATTGCAATCTCAGGACCATCTTATATGATTCCTGTCCTTTATTTTGAAAGACATACAAGATTGTTCAGGTCTCTGCAGATAATTCTTTGAAAGTTTCTTCATATTTAATACCAGAGCTCTGAATATTGCATGGGTACTTGCTTCTTGCATATCATGCTTGTTATTAAAAAAATTAAAATGACTTTTTAATAACCTGACTTACTTTTTGAAAAAATAAGGACCACTATGACTTTTAAATCCTTCCAAATTAAACATAAGCACATCAAATAGAAAATAATCAAGCTTCCAGGCAGCCTTGTATTGCAATTGCCCTTGAGAAGAAATAATTTAATACTTCAAAAAGATATATATGACTCATTTATTCATTTATTTATTCAAGAAATGTTTATTGCGTGTCTGTAGAGCTGGAGAAACAAAGATGAAAAGGCAGGGTGTTCTTTTGCACAAACAGTTTAAATTCTAGTGGGATGACCTCCATTCAAATAATAATTTCATTCAGTCACTCAGCAAATATTTATTGAGCATCTACTATGGATAAGGAATTTTGCTCAGAAACGGGTGTGGCTCAATCGATAGAGCTCCCGTTTACCATATGGGAGGCCCCGGCTTCGCTTCCCGGGACCTCCTTGTGAGGGCTGCGGTGGGCTGATGCAGCAAGACCTCACAGCAAGGGGGAGATAAGCAGACACAGAGAAAACACAGCAAATGGACACAGCAAACACAGGCAGCAAGAGGGGGATAAATAAATAAATAAATAAATCTT
>JAQZBX010094298.1:0-12038 GCA_029593785.1 Cabassous unicinctus | reverse complement strand
CACTCGGGGCTTCCCTCCGCATAGCCTCCGTGTGGAGCTGGGGCTCAGTGCAGGGTCAGGGGCCCTGTTTGCCCAGGCCGGCCCTGCTTCCTGCCCACTGCCCTGAGTCCTCTAGCGGTCTCCCTCCCACCCTCAAAAGTGTCCTGGCGTGGACAAAAAGCCTACTGTCACTGGACCCACGCGTCCACTCCCACTGTGCATGGTGTTCCTTTTGCCAACTCCGCAAATTTCTCTGGACCTCAGTTTCCCCATCTAGAAACTTCCCTGGGCCTTGGTTTCTCCATCTACAAACCTCCCTGGGCCTCGGTTTCTCCATCTAGAAAGTGGTGATACTGCTGCTGCTGCTTCCTTCTTGGAGTCCTGCGAGGGTTAAATAAGTTCGTATATGCCACGCACCTGGCATGAAGCCAGCAGAACACACCTGCTGTTGTTGAGGGGGAGGACGGTGGAGTGACCATGTGGCCACCCGGCCTGGGCCAGGGAGCCCCCGTGTGGGCAGCAGCCCCAGGAGACCGTGGTTTTGTCCCGCAGACTCCACTGCTCACGCCAAGCCCACTTCATGCACGTGACCCTCAAAGGGATCTCTGCTGGTTATCACCGTCACTTCCCCCTTTCCGCACATCTGCCTCCCCAGGGGACGGGGGTTTGGGGCCAGGAGGTCTCGTCCTGGCAGCCACGTCTCCCACCCAGGGGGTCCAGGAAAGGCACATTTTCGGCTTTGCATGTCACATTGCACAGGATCCATGCTGCACATTCTTCTTTGATGTTTGATTTTTACATAAACCCTTTCAAAATGTAAACCCCCAGCTCAAGGGCTGTAAGAAAACAGATCCTGGGCCGGATTTGACCTACAGCTAGCGTTGCCACCTGACCCTGACCTAAGCAAAGCCGTGAGCCGAGAAAACTCACCAGGTGGACAAAATTAAGTGTCACCAAGCTCACGACTAACGCTCCCTGGCGCTTGCTCGTGGCAGATGTGCGCTCCCTTTATGCACAATCGCGGCAGCCTCGGCCAGCTCACCTGGCCCTTGGGTTAAAAAATGAAGGCGGCGGCGAGCGCCCGCTGAGCTGGTGCGCTCTGCAGGAGCTGGGGGGTGGGCCTCCCCCAGCCGCCTCTTTTGACCTTCACAGGCACCCTCTGCGTTCCGTGAGGCTGTGACCCGCCTTCTCAGATGTGGATTCTGCGTTTCAGAAAAGGCAGATGGCAACATCCTGGCTCATTGTCATCAACAGCAAAAACACAAAACGGCTGTGCCCTTGAACTCGGGAGCAAAGGCGCCACACCGACACGGGGCCCGGCACGCCCACGCTGGCTCTCGCAGCTCAGCAGCCCTTGCAGGATGCTTCTGAGCTGCTGTCAGACTCCAGTTCATAATCATGTTCAATGAAAAGTTACAGTTCCCAAAATAGCGCTGGTGGCAGGGCCGTCGCTAGGAAACGCTGGCTGGGGGTGGGGGAGCGGCGGGCGGCTCGGCCCCTCCATCCGTGTCCTGCATCAGCCGGCCACCTGCTTCCGAGGGCCGCCGAGGGGAGCGGAGGGCTGCGGGCCTCACTTTACCCTGAGCAGCCGCGATGGGGGGACCGTACCCCACGCGCAGGCCCTTGAGCGTGTGCACACACGAGTGCGCATGGGCACACTCGCTGCCCCCGGCATTTCTACCAAACGGCAACAGCCAGCCTTGATGTGTCACTGTCCAATTCCCCGAGGAAAGACGCCTCGTGTCTCTCGGGCACCAGACACAGCTCCAGGGCAGTAGCTATCTTTCCTTCACATCCGCTGACAGAGTACAAAACTCCTGGAATTACGTAACAAAATGTCAAGCAGACATGAGAGAAGATGGAAGGAAGCCATCCAGGAAAACGGCGCCAGGTGCGTTGGGACACGCAGCTTCCTCGTTACTCATCACATCTGGGGGGACGGGACCTTCATGCCAGAGTCAGGAGCCTGCCACTGCTGGGCTACAGATCTCAAGGGAGGGCGGGCAGAGTGGAGGAGGGTCCCCTTCTCCCCTCCCACAGCAGGTCTGGTCCCGACTCTAAAGGACACAAGCCTGGTCCTGGCGGGGTAGGAGGGGGCAGATCCTGCCAGATTACTAGAGTTGTAGGACTTAGAGGGGAAGAAACAGAGACGCTCACAAAATACACAGGTTAGTGAATCTCAGCAGAGTTGCAACACCTACTCTCCAATTCACTGGACTCACCCAGGACAACTAACAAGGAGATGATGATGGACGACGACCATCCCAAGGAACAGAGAGAGTCTGCAACTTCAAGCAAGAGAGCCCCATCCATCCACCCCATGGGATCTAAGCCCCTCTCAATTAGAGGCGGAGTGGGGAATGGATGATGGACTAGAGTAGACTTACTGGCATTCTACTAGAGATGACTAGTGATTCTAGCAACAGAAGAATTTTTATCATTGATGTGGAGGCAGTGGCCACCGGAGGTTCTGAGGGGAGGGAGAGGGAAAAATAGGTGTAATATGGGGGCATTTTTGAGATGTTAGAATTGTCCTGAATGACGTTGAAATGATGGGTACAGGCCATTATGTATTTTGTCATAACTTACAAAAATTGTGCAGGACAGTGTAAACTGTAATGTAAATATCACACACACACACTAAAAGGCCCCCAGAGGCCCATGCCCTGGTCCCAGGTGTCGTCCAGGCTAGGGGGCTCTCTCCTGCAGCCCCACTTCCCTGACTGCTGTGCAGGAGTCCCCAGGGCCACTCGGCGCAGGATGTGCGCGGGTGCTCATTGGGGTGGGGGCCGCAGGGCACAGGGCGCGCCTGCGCTTCGTCTTGGCCAAGGATGGTCCCGTGTGAGTTCCTGGGGGGGCCGGCCCATGCCCTCGGCCTCTCGGGACCCTCGGTCACCGTGGCCCACTCAGCTCCCAGGCGCCCTGCGGTGGAAGTCCAGGGCCAGCGCCTGCCTCGGGCTCGGTGCGGGCGGCCACAAGGGGGCGCTGCTGGCCGCAGGAGCGGCAGGTGGCAGCTGAGAGCAGAGGTCCCTTACCCGGAGGCCGGAGCACCTGCTTCCGTCCCAGCCCTCCTGAGCTCCAGCCCGGAATCTCCCGAGCGGGAAAGTGGAGCAGCTGCGAGGCACCAGCGGCCGGCAATCCCTCCCGCCACGGGAGAGCCCTGCTGTCTCAACCCCAAGATGGATGGCCAAGAGGCCGGGGCTGGCTGGAGGCTCGGACTTTGCCCCTCGTGAGAAAGAGCATTTTGTAATCAAGCAACAGACGGAAGCGATACCGCCAGGCAAGCTCTCCCCCAGGGGCCCGGCGGCTTGGCTGGTGCCAAACATCTGTCTCCAGTTCTAAGGTAATCGCACAAAATTGTTTCTCAAAAATTCAGAGACGAAGAAAGCCCAAACCGCACTCTCCTAGTCGTTTCATTCAGCCCATCGTTTATTAGCGACAGGCTTCTCACCTACATCTTGATCTGCTCTTCACTAATCAAAATACTATTTTTTCAGGATAGATACACACCTTAGCGCTGTTTTTATTTTCCTACCCCCTTCCCTAAGCTCCCAAGTTCCACCTGCTGGTGAGGTATTCCTAACCGAGTTCAGGGCATTTTTCTTGCATTCAAACGGAAACAGTCCAGACGCTAACTCGGCAACTGCTGCCCCGCGGGCGGGAATCGAGCATTAAGTGGCACTGTGCCGCAGGGCCTGGGGAGCCCCTTTCACTGGGACGTTTTATTACAACCATTGGCTTTTTCAATCTAAAGAAGAAAATGGTGACAAAAGGCTCCGCAGGCTCAGCCAGCTTCACATCATTTAGAATATCTTACCTCATGGCTCTGAAATTGACTTCAGGAGCTCCCTTCCAAATATCCTGATACCCTGGGCCAAATTACAAAGACACTGGCAATATTTTAAGTCTGAAAGGGAGACAGGAATCCGGCGTATTTGCACACTCTGGGGAACCGGCTCTGGGACGCCTGGTGGCTCCAGTAAGAAGGCAACAGCTTGGCCCAGCTCCCAAGAGACTTCTAAGTGGCGGTGAAGTTTTCTCGCGAAACTCCCTAATCAAGATGTGGAATCTCAGAGAACTAGAAATCACAAAGGGGTAACACCGTGACTAACTCCTGTGCATGCTGGTGATCGACCACAGAGAGGTGGAGACCTGGAGCCTGAGCGCGTTTTGTCGCATTAACTGGACTAGTAAAGATGGCCAGCGTTTCTCAAAAAGAGCAAAGAAGAGCCGAGATGCAGACACGGCGATCAAGATGGAGACCAGGATGTGACGGCGTCCCTGGGCAGTCACGTCCCTGAACCTCAAACTTCCCATCTGCAAGCCGGGGCTGACCACCACACGGGCCCAGGGGCTGCTGCAAGGACACAGCAGCCAAGATGCGGAGAGCGCGGCTGAGCTTCTGGCAAACAGTAAGTGCTTCATAAATGGTAGCAGTGGTGGTAGAGTGATAATAATACGTCCCAATCAAGGCTTAAGATGTGAATATGGGGGAAAAAAAAAAAAAAGGGAAAATCAAAAACCACTGCCGCCAATTTGCTGGGAAGCAAGACATTTTCCAGGGACAGTGGCTGCTGCTAGCTCAGGGCCCCACCAGGACACACTGAAACCACAGATGGGTTTTCAGACCCCCCGGGGGCTGCACTCATGCTGGGGAGTCCCCCCACCTTGGAAGCTGCATGCGGGCCGCGCCACTCCCTCTGGCCCCCGGAGCCCTCTGGCTTCCGCCGTCGGGCCGGCGCCCACTCACCCTGCTCCATCATCTCCAGCAGCCCCTTCTTGATGAGCTCCTCCCGGCCTTGCCTGCCAGTTTTCTTCTCCAGCGCTGCACGACACAGACATCAGGTGAGGCTCGGGCAGCGGCAAAGCGCGGCCCACGCTAAGCCTCGAGTGGACAGAACAGAGCAGTGAGACAGCAGGTAGCACGGGCAGCGGACCCGGGCCCCCGGGGGCAGTTTATTCAACAATTCCAAGCTTTCTTGCTAAGCAACTTGTCAAGAATTGCACACAAAACACAGCCAAAAGGAAAGCACCATTAGGGAGATTTTTAAAAGCAATCATTTCCATGATTTATGCGAAAAGCAACGCCCCATCTACACCCCTTCTCCGAGGCCGCTCCCCACTGCCCACCCCTACCCTGCACCAAATGCTCAATCTGGCAGCCAAGGAACGTGTCCTTCCCCCCTCCATACCTGGGGGTACTTCTCTGCGGTTCATATAATCATTTGCTAAGCACATGCCGAAATGCTACTCATGTCTGTCCGCAGCCCAGGGTCCTTCCCACTGGAGATTCCGGCAATAAATCGCAGGTTAACAGCCTTCCAGGACTCCACAAGACAGGCAGGCAGGGGGCGGCCAGGGGCCTCCCCGACTCCACTCACGCCAAATCTTGTCAATTCTTCCTTCAGAATAGCCCTATCCAAGAGCAAAACCCGCTCCAGCCACCCACCCCCACCTTCTTCCTCCTCCTCCAACCCCGTCAAGTCTGGGGCTTCGGCCTGCTTTATAGTCATCTTTTTTCTCACTGTCTACAGTAGAACCCCAAATTCCAAGTACATAACCAAGTACTCACTTGCACCCTGGCTTTGGAAGCTGCGGCCCGAGAGCCCGTCCTTGGACTAGGTAACTAAGAGCCAAAGTGGGCAGGCATGCACCAGAGGGCCTCTGGGAAGGCAGGCAGCGAACAGACAGCGACCACGAAGTCAAGTCATTTATTCAAACGCATTCAGGGAGCACCTAGGACCTGCTGAGCACTGAGCCAGGGGAGGAAACCCACCAGCCCCGTCTTCACGGAGCATGGCATCCAGCAGTGGTGTCGAGATTGTTCAACCGAGTTTTAAAAAATAAAGCATTTATTGAGCACCTCCTGTGTGCCAGCTCCGTGCTGGTTGCTGGGGAAGCCAGGCAGGGCCTCTGCCCCAGGGCCGGCACCTTTTGGGGGAGGACAGATGAGCATCTACAACGGGGAGAAAATCCAGAATTGGGGGCACTAGGGCAGGGCTGGGGGAGAACCCAAGCCTGGAACATCAGCCCGGCTCCCCTGAGGTTTACACTGCGAGCTGCAGGATGAGCAGGGCAAAGCCAGGCACAGCAGGCTGAAGGCATTTCAGGCAGAGTGAAGGTAATCTCCTTTCCCTGGTCCCACTTTCCCAACGGTTTCCAGGTGCCGACCTCGTGGAGCACACTGACTTTGGAAGGTGAAAGGAAGGGGCTGCAGGCCGGGCTAGCAACAAGGACGAGCAGAGCCAGGCAACCGCCTGGAATGCCCAGCAGCCCCCGCACCGCTGGGGCCTCACGGCAGCCGGCTGGGGCCTCACGGCAGCCGGCTGGGGCCTCACGGCAGCCGGCTGGGGCGGGGCACTTCAGTGGCACTGACCTGGGGGTCTGCCCGGTTACCTGAAGAGGCTACAGCCTTTATCATGCCCACCTCCCGAGGAGGCCGTGCAGCCCAGGAGTGGCTGTGCTGCCCAGCCACCCCCCGGGCAGGTGTGGACTGAGACGCTGCTTCCCAAGCCCAGGTCTTCAGGGACCATCTTTGGAGGGTGACTCAATCCATGCACCCCTAAACCTCTTTTAGCTTCAAATCTTTCTTTAAATTATCTTTTACTCCATCTCATCTTAACTAAAGATTTCTACGAAAACAGTGGTTTAATATGCTGTAATAGAGTAACATCCCACAATTTGGAGCAGGGGGGAACAGTTTCAGAATAAATACATGAAATGCAGTGTTGCACCCCAAATTTCCAAATGCTTGAATGAGGGGGCTCGAGAATGGTGATACTGCAGCTAGTAACCTTGAGACCCTCAGGCCCCCCAGGTCCCCAAAGAAGCTTCTGGATGGAAAGTGCTGTGGGAGCCAGGAGGAGTGGAGAACTCAGAGGCACCTCAACCCGCCAATTCCACAGCCGGGGTGCAGCAAGGGCTCACCCCGAGTCTCACAGGTCACTCGCTCCAGCACCCTCAGCGTTTTGCTGATCCACAGACGTGCCACGCCCTCCTGGCTTCAGCACGTTTGCAAGGGCCGTTCCCACTGCTGCAATGCTTGTCCCTGCGTCTCCCAGGGCAGCCCCCTCTCACGTACCATTTATGTCTCAGCTCAATGTCATCCCCTCAGAGGGGTCTTCTCAGACCACCCACCCCAAAGAAACGCGCAGCCCCTTCCACCTCCTCCACCCCCCCAAACCCCAATCATCTCACACACTTGTTCACCTGTTCACGTCCCTCCCCGGCCCCCTCCCCACGTGGCAGCAGCTGGGAGCAGGCAGGCTCTATCGCCAGCTCACAGGAGGGACCAGGACTTGATGAATAAGACCAGGTTTGTTGTGCTTAGTTCTTGAAAAGGAGAATCCGTCAGTCAACCCCGTGCGTGGTGAAGACGGTTTTGTAAAACACCAAGTGTGAACCAGAGCCCCTCGGCTTAGTCTCAGTCATCCTCGGAGGCCCAGACTCAGTGCCTCTCAGGGCTGGGAGGGAAACGGGACCCCAGGGAGAGCCAGATGCTTTCCAGGGCAGGTCCCCCGGGCCCCGGCTAGCCCGGTGAGCTTCTCCCTCTAATTGTTTCCAGCCGCAGCCAACAGGCAAGCAGCTCAGAGTGCCAGGAGGCCCGCCTGCGCCTGGGTTCTGGGTTCGCCCTTCCAGGAGGTAGGACCCATTCACGGAGCCCGGGGTCACGAGCCAACCTCACACCTGGCTGCTGGGCGTGAACCCCGCTTCCTCCAGGCGCTAGCTGGCCCCGGCGAGGGACCCTGCTTCCGCCAGGCGCTGGCTGGCCCCAGCGAGGGAATTCCATCTGAGTCTGCTTACCCAGGACGGGGATGACCAGTCAGGGCCCTCCTGGCGGTGGCTCTGTGCGTCTGGCTGGCTACCGCGTGCCTAGCGCAGTTGGAACGTGCCCTTGTCGCTATTGGCTATACTTGCCCCTTGCCTTATCACCATGACAATATGAGTTCGCTCCGCCCATGGCTCAGCTTCCCCCGTGGCCTTTTTTTGGATTTTGAGGGGGCAGAGGCAATGGTCCCCAGAGGCAGCTGGGACTGGCGGTGTGTAAGGAGCAGCCACAGGTGAGTGACAGAACTTTCTGGATGGAGAACGTAGGGGCTCCTGGTGGGAGGGGGGTCGAGACAGGAGCACCTGGGTAGCAGCCACTTCAGGAAGAGGCTCTGGGGAGCAGCTGGCTCTGTCCGTCCTCCAGGAAGAAGCAAAGCCTCAAGGGGTCAAGGCGAGACTGACGGCCGAGACCCTCTGGGTCTGGGGAGCGCTTAGAAACGGCAGGCCCCAGTGTGGTCAGGCTCCTTGAGGGATTCCGGGGTGCACCAGGTGGGGGGGCCCGAGTGGTCACCAACCCAGGACCCCAGGCCCACTGCAGACCCGACCCAAATCAGCCTGCGTTTCTAACAAGGTCCCCAGGGTAGGGTTTGCGCAGCGCCGGGTGGGGCGTGTGGTGTGGGTCATGGTGTGCCTGATGCGGACCGTCCCCAGCCCTCGGGACAGCCAGGGAGGGCTGGGGGGGCCCGGGAGCTGGGGGGACCCGGGGGCGGGCGAGCAGCTCCTGGGTGCCGGGACAACGTCAGCAGGAGCCCCCACGGCATCGAGGCCCACGGGCCCTGCAGGACGCCCTGGTCCCCACCGCCCTGGCCAGGGGCTTACCTGACGTCGTCTGCTTCAGCTTCTCATTTTTCTTTTTCCTCCATTTCCAGGGCTTGAAGATCCTGCCCAGCGTGGCCAGTTTGCTGGTCCTCCTCACGGGGGGTGTGCGAGTCCCTGAGACGAGATATTCAGGACGCACCGGGGGGCCCTGGTCCAGCTCATCTGGAAGGTGAGAATCAGGGGAGGGTCCCCTGTGACCACCCAGCTTCCAGGACTCCCCGGGGCTCCTCCCCATCCCCCCCAGGAGGTCTTCCCAGAGTCTCTCTGGGGCCCATCCTGACCAGGTGCATCGATGGCAGGGACGCCATCTCACAAGATCACCTGCTGCTTCCCTTCCACGGAGACCCTCCCTCCTGCAGCCCCCTAAGGCAATGGTGGCTCTCACCCCAGTCTGCCTTCTGCCACAGCAATGTGAACACTTGACTACAAAACTCTGCCTGCCTCAGGACCTTTGCTCATGCTAAGTGCTCAGCCTACAATGTTTTCGCTCCCCACTGCCTCTTGCCTAGTAAATGTCAGTTAATCAGCTAAACAGTTCTCCTGCCCGGAAGTCTCTCTGCCTTCCTCCTCTGCCAGACAAGGCTCAGTCCCTTGCCTTAAGCTCGTGAAACTACTTGTGCCAGCACCAAGGACTGACAAGGAGGCAGTTGCCCCTCCCACTCGGCTGTCAGCTCTCCGAGGGCAGAGAGCTGTGTTCGCTGGTCCAGCCTCTGACCCGAGGACACGGCCCAGCCTGTGAGAACTTCTCAGGGACCAGCTGCAGAATGAGCGAGTCAGTGGCTGGAAAAGCAGAAGCAGGGCTCCTCCAGGTCCCTTCCTTGTGCCTGAAAAGCAGCCGATCTTGTGCATGCTGTGGGATCCGCAAAGGCACACATTCGAGGAAACCCATGGCAGGGCTGTGCCAAGGGACTTGGTGTGACCTCCATGCCCGTCGGTGAGGGACCAGTCGTGTCGATGACCCGCGTGCAGGCATGGAGAGGAAGAAAGCAGATGCACGTGCGCAGGAGGGAGCCAAGACGAGACAAGCGCTGGGCCAGAAAGGCAGCGTGCGCGAGCATGCAGCCTGCGTCCAGCTGGGTAAAGGGGGGCCGTATCCGCGGGCGTGCTGGGCCTGCAGAGAGCATCTGCGGGGCCGCGAAGAACCGAGTGGCACTGGCTGCTCGGGGTCAGGCAGGGAGGGAGCCTGGACGTCACCAAAGGCCATTTTGTACTACGTGATGTGTATTATTAATTTGTCCTAAAGAAGAGTTGTTGAAGTGGAAAACAAAATGCAACTGACAAAATGGCGCAGTTAGAGAAGTGCCTGAATCCCCCCGACTCGAGACAGCCTGGCATCTTGGCCTCCATAAGCAGGACTGGTGCCCAGGCCTGAGTTGCCCCAAACCGCTCCTGGGACAGGGAAGGGTGGAATTCCCTCCAGGCCACCTCCAAGGTCGTTTCAGCGGTCCGTGTCCCTGGGAGCAAGACCCAGACCTTGGTCAGGAGCCACCCACCGCCCCCCCCCCCGAGGCCGGCACCTCCCGTCCTGGCCAGGACAGGCTCAGGCCCACGTGACGCACCAACTCGCCCACTGCCCCGTGGGGATGGGCCGGGGCTCTGAGTCTGTACAGCTCCAAGAGGCCCCAAAGAGAGAGGGTGCCGGAGAACAAACCGGGGGGCGCCCTTGTAGGCTCCCACCTCTCCTGCCGAGGTGCCCCTGCACCACCCGCTCCCTGCCCAAGGCTGCGGCAGCCCACCACGGATCCACCCTGAGTCCTGCCTGGAGGAGGGGAGCGCGTGGTGGAGTCCCCACACCCTGCGCTCCGCGTCCCACACCCCACGTCCCGCACCCCACGCGACAGCAACCGCTCAGCCCCGGGGCTGGCGACCAGCGCGTTCCCACCGGGCTTGCCTCCCAAAGGGCCCCGCTGCCCCAGCCCTGGGCCCTCGGACCTGCCGCTCAGGCCCGAGCCTCAGTCTCCACGTCCGTGAAGGGAAGCGGATCGTCGTCCTCCTAGGGAGGGTGGAGAGGAAGACTCAGGGAGACCCTGAAAGCCTGGAGACGGGCGGGACACACGAGCCGGCTCGCTGGCATCGCAGCAGGTGGAAACTCCCGCCACCCGGCTCCCAGGCACTGTGTCACTCTGACGACCACCCCACGCAAGCCGGAGGCTCTCGCTAATCGTTCTCCTGACCATCGTCTATATTATATAGACAGGAAAGCTCTCCTCACAGAGGGACAGCGGCAGGCACTGTCCCAACGCGTTATCCTACCCAGCCCCCTGTGGGGCGGGGGCTGTCCTCACACCCACGTTACAGATGAGCAAACTGAGGCAGAGTCGGCGCCCATCTCGGAGCTGGGGAAGGCTGCAGGTGGGCTGCAGAGACCCCCGTGCATCCCTCAGCGGCCCCAGGCCCAGTGGGGCGCTGGCCGCGCCCTCCCTCCAGCGGGGTACTGAGCGCTGCCCGCTGTCGGCCCCCAGACAGCCCAGGGCGCAGTCGGTTGAGTTCACAAGTCCACAGGCTCCCGTTCAGGGTGTCCTCCTGCAGGCTCGCCAGCACGAAGGAAGCCAAGGCCACGGCGTCCTCAGCCTTGTTTCTAGTCCCCACCCCAAGGAAGCCCCAGGCGGCGACCCGGGGGCGCCCTCCTGCCAGCCTCCCCTTGCAGGATGCAGGCGGGTCCCTCTTCCCAGAGGCAATTTATTCCGCGTCTTTATCCTTGTTTTTATCCCTTCCTTCCTCCACCCACGGACTCCAGATGGGAGTGGAGCCGCGGAGCCAAGCGGCCCGAGGACTCCGGCTGTCATGGAGGCATTTTTGGCACAACAGGAAAGGATCTGGCCAGGTCTCCCCGAGGCTCCTGGCCGATTTGGAGATGAAGACACAGATTAGCATAAGGGAGGACGGAGCACTGGTTCCATAGAGGATTTGCAGAAGTTACCAGAAATACAGACACCGCAATAGTCAGTCCCCGAGGAAATCTGGGTGAAGGGGAGTCTGGGTAAGACCATCACATCAAGCCAGGGGTTAGGGCAGTCCCCCGGATATATACGACGAGGTGGCCAGAGGGCACACACGTAGCTCTGAGTTTCCTAGCAGCCAAAGCAAAAAGGAGAAGCACGCAGAATAACCTCCAAATGAGATCCCAAATCCGCCTCAGTTTGCCAATCCCATTGCTATGGCCCTGCCCAGGCCCCTAGCATCTCCAACCCAGATGCTGGCAACGGCCTTCTAATGGCTCTCCCCACTTCCACTCATACCCGCCCTACAGAGGACACCTGGCTCTCTTAAAAATGTAATTTGAATGGTATCACTTTCCCACTCAGTCCACCCCCAGTGGTTTCCCTTCTCATTCAGGACAAAATGCAAATCAAATGCGCTGCTGGTAAAGCTCCATGATCTGCTCCCACATGCCTGCCCGTCTCCTCCATCCT
>JAQZBX010094297.1:0-12066 GCA_029593785.1 Cabassous unicinctus | reverse complement strand
CCAAATGGAACCCAATATTGATCATTACCATTATAACACCATGCATGTTTTTGGGATATCAAAGAAAAGAACAAATTTTTAAAAGTTGCTGCCAATTGAACAGCATGCATTCCAAGTGGAAGTGGTAAGCACATGGTAAGTGGACTCACAAAATGAAACCATTCCAGCTTTTCAAAGGGCAAAATCATATCCAGTATCAGAACTTAAGTAACATGGTATTATATTTCTAATGGTAATTGTAATCCTTAATAATTTTCTTTAAAGACTACCTGATGTTTTGAAACAAAAAATAAAGCTCCAAGCATCTCTTTGATAATGCTCTAGGTGTCTTTTTCCTTTCCTTGTTTATTATTTCAGGAACCCAACAAGAACTATTATAGGAATCATTGTGGTAAGACAGATGGTCACTTAATACTGACCTATTTTCCCAATGAATGAGCAACTTCTTTGTTTCACTATGTTTATATCCATGGGGTCTGTGACTGATTAGGGTACCTAGTGCTAATGAAACTAAGGTCATGGGTTCAATCGCCATGAGAACCAATTCCTTTTGCTCTGCCCATGACCATGGTTTTTACCCTAAATCTTAGCCAAAGGCCACATGAAAGACTAACTGGGCCAGAAGACCATGGATGAGTCAGCAAAAATCCACTGCCACGTCTAGGAAAAGAACTCAAAAGCAAATCCCTGGTGACTAGTGTCAGGATTTCATTCTTCATATGTTATTAAATTTGCCAATCTGCAAAACAAAACCTTAGCTATGGCCTACAAAGTTGGTATGCTGAAAAGGCATACAAGTTTTTTTACTTCTTTAATTCAAAAGCAACAATGGTAATGAGTATTATTTTCTAAAATGCCATTGCTTTTACTGGAACAGATTATATTTTTATGCAACCTTTTACTTAATAAAAATCTTGCAAGTAAAGTTAAATATGAACCCAACAAGTGCACTTTCCAGGATTTCCTTCAAAATTAAAAAGCAAACATTCTTAGTGGAGGGTCTGTTTCTATGTGAGTAGTATTTTCTCAAAAAAAAAGGCATACGTTTTTATTAGAAATCCCAGAGCAATATGATACTTCATTTGACTTTCTAAATGCAGGATCACTTGTGTTAGAATTATTGACAAATAGTAGATCATAGATAATTATGGAAATTTAATTTTTAATTTCTCAAAGTTTTTTAAACCTTTGAGCAAAAAGCCCTATAAATATACAACATCTTTCATTGTTCAGGGTTGCATGTCATTTTATGTCTTTGGGTTTTGTTTTGTTACTATTTTCTAAGAAAAATAAAACAGTACAAGGTCAATGAATAAGTCTATCTGAGCAGAGTTGTTTTTGTTTGCACAATATTACTATGCACTCAGTAGTTGCCCAATAAATATTAATTGATAATAATAGAAAAGGGCTTTATAAACAGATGGTCCAGCATAAATTCACTGAAAATGTAGATTAAAACATTCTACTTTTCAAGAAAATCATAAGTAGAAATTTAGCAACTCTTGCACTCAGAAAATCTTAGTGTACTATCAGGCAGCTGTTCAGTTAACAAAAGTAGCAGACATTTTTCATCATCTTAGTATTAAGAGCATTAAATATCTATTTGCATACGGCACTGTACAGAGGGACTCACACAGATTCATGCTAACCTTATTTGTTATAATTTATAATGACAAAATGGCAAGAACAAATAAGTGCACATAGCAAAATAAATATGATTAAACAATACTTTCAGATCTAGTAATATGTGATTTGAACACAGAATATATGTCATACTTAAATACAACTCACAGCAGCAATAAGGGAATCTATTTATGTCAGCTAAAAATATTTCCAAACAGAATTTCAGAATTCTTCTTAGAGAATAGGTAAATAAAGGCATCAGAGGCCATAGTAGAAAGAGTAAGTAATGACTCTTAAAGAAGCTAGAAAGCAAACATAATTAGAATAGTGATCAGAAAAAGAGGGAAGATAAATCATATGAGGACTAACTCCAATCAGGGTAGGACTGAAAAAATTACAAGCAAATTGATCAAACCAGGAAGACATCTCCAAAATACATATTTTTCACAAACACTTGAATAATAAGGAAGTATCTGAGCATGCAACGGAGAATTTTGGAGACTGAAAGTTGAAATAGAGAAAGAAAACTAGAGGTGAATGAGAGAAGAAAGTGCATTGCAAGCATTTAATAACTAATATTACCTTAAGTAATGTTTTCTTAATAAAGTAAAAAGCCTAAGAAGACATGACCTAAGTGTTAATTATATAGAAATGAGATTATGAGAATTTCAGGATAACTTACATCTACATATCACCTCATAAAACTATACCCTTCAAAAGAATTTGAGTCCTCAGCTGGCTAAGTGTTGGCATGCTACTCTATTATATAGAATACATTTCTAAACTTTCAACTTGTTTTATCAATATTAAATTCTATGTCCCTGTAGCAGTTTGAAATTATTTTGTGATCCAAAAAGAGAAAGACTATGTTTTTAAACTAATGTATTCCTGTGGGTGTGATACCCTTTCATTGCATTAAATTCTGTTGAAGGTCCTTTGATTACACTAAGTGATGACTGACTTAGGGCTTTTGATTGGATTATGTCAGTGAGGGGTGACTCAGGTTGAGTCTCCGCCCCCTTGATGGGTCTGAGTGACCGGAAGGCACAGCCATGCAACTGATTCAGAATTGAAAATTCAAGACACTAAGAACAGAAAGTGCAAAAGCCCAGAAGCAGGAGGGTGCTTGGCACATGACTCTAAGTATGAGAAGACCAGTGTAGCTGGAGAAGAGTAGGCAAGAAAATGAATGAAAGAAAATTAGGGTGAAAGGAAGTAAACAGAGCAGATCAGCTTTGAAGGCTGAAGATTTCAGATTTTATTCTAAGTGTGATAAGAAATCATGGAAAGGTTTTAGAGATAGAAGTGACATCATTTGAATCTATGGTGAAAAGACTGTAAGGAAGTAAGAATGGATCAAGTAGGCTACTGCATTAACCCAGACAATAGATGGTAGTAGTTAAGAGGAGAGTAATAGTGGTACAGAGGGTATTTACCAACTTAGAAAATATTTTTCAAATAGAGCTGAAAGAATTTCATGATGTTCTACATGTGAAGAATGGGAGAAAAGGATATATAGGAAACATATACAGTTTTTTAAAATATAAAATTAGAATTATCTTGTTATCAGGATGAGTATTCGCCTTTTTCAGAAGAAATAAAACATATAAGCTACTTGTGGTGAACTAAATTGTATACCCCAGTTTGGACATATTCTTGGTCCGGTTCTATAATCTGATGAGTGTGGACCTATTGTAAATAAGAGCTCTTCAAAATGTTACTTCAGTTAAGATATGGTCCAACAGAATCAGGTTGAGCTTTAATCTGATGGAGTCCTTTACAAGCAGACTGAAAGTCAGATAGAAAGGAAGCCATGGGGAGCATCCACAAGCTGGAAATCAACAGAACCCAGAAGAGAAAGAAAAAGACACCACCATCTACCTTGACATGTGACAGAAAAGCCAAGGACCAAGGATCGCCTACAGCCAGCTCCAGAACACCACTGTCTTCAAATAGAAAGCATCACCTTTTGATGCCTATATTCTGAACTTCACTCATCCTCAAAACCATGAGACAATACATTTTCATTGTTTAAACTAACCCACTGTATGATATTTGTTTTAGCAGCCTGGAACCTAAAACATTACCAGAAAGTAGCACGCTGCTATAACAAATACCTAAAAATGTGAAAATAATTTTGGAGTTGGAGAACGGGTAGAGGTTAGAAAAACTGTCAGGTGCTTGATAGAAAAAGTCTAGATTGCTTTGATGAGACTGTTCTTAGAAATACGGATGTTAAACGTACTTCCAATGATGCCTTAGAAGGAAACGATGAATGTGTTATTGCAAATTGGAAGAAAGGTGATCCTTGTTACAATGTGGAAAAGAATCTGGGAAAATTGTGTTTGATGTCAGATTCAAAGTAGAACTTGCAAGCCATGAACTTGGACATTTGTTTGAGGAGATTTCCAAGATAACTGTGGAAGGTGCAGCCTTCCTTCTCCTTGCAGCTTATAGTAAAATGTAAAAGGAAAGGGATAAACTGAGGATTGGACTCAAACAAAACAAAACAGAAATTAATGATTATGAAAATTCTGAGCCAATCCAGATAGTGTTCTCTGAGAGTAGGGCCAAAAGGGCATCTATCGGGGACCTCCCTGAGCTTTCAGAAAGTGTGTCCCCAGAAGACAAAGCTCTATGTGAGAGTTAAACTGAAAAACCTTTCCTAAAGACAGTGTGGCTGAACACGGATCCAGTCAGCTATTTCAGTTGAATTCGGGATTGGAAATGTAGTTATCCAAGAAGGGTCTGTAAGAACTTCTATTTTCTGATAGATTGAACCCGCTTAAATTGCACACAAAGCAGACAAGGTTTTTGTGAAATTTGTATGAGCAGAATTACTGCCAGCCTGGACTGAAAAGGACAGAGCAGGGTGAATTGAAGGAAGAATGACTTCAAGCAAATGTCTGGATGGAAAAGATCCCTCAGGGCAAGGGAGTGGGCCCACCCATATGCATGGAAGGGGAAGGTCCACCTCTGGAGAGGACAGGTCATCTCCCCCAGTGTGTGGACAGAATGGGCATTGCACACCATTGTTCAGAGATAGTGTACCACTCCAACGCTCACATATGGCAGGGCCTGAGGCCCAGCATTTCCAGAGAGCCTGGCCACTATCTAAATGCTCAGAGAGGTGGAGTATGTGTCCAAGCATTCACAGAAAGCCTGGCTGCCATTCTGATGACCAGAGAGGATGGGGCCTACATGCCAGTGTTCCCTGAGAGCATGACCGCTATGCAAATGCTTGAAAGGGGTGGGGCTGCCCCTACATCAGGCCCAGAGGACTAAACACCAGTACATAGATGATTCTCCAGCTTTCAAATCTAAGAGAGTTTGTTCTGCTGGGTTTCAGACTTGTTTGGGATCCGTGACCTGAGTTTTCCTTCCAATTTCTCTATTTTGCAATGGGAATGTTTATTCTATGTCTGTTCCTCTATTGTATATTAGAAATATATGATAACTTGTTTTCTAGATTTCATAGGTACATCAAAAAGTGGAATTTTGTTCCTGGACAGACTACATTTGTGGCAGTTTGAGATTATTTATGAATTGCAAAAACAGATATAGATGTTTTAAAACTGCTCTGTTTCCTCTGGGCATGACACCTTTTGATTGCATTAAATTCAAAGGTTTTACATTTACTTGATTATGCTAAGATTAGGGCTTTGATTCAACCACATCATTAGGGCATGTAGGGTTGAGTCTCCGCCCCCTTTGTGGGCTATATAAATGGACACTCACTCAAGGAGAACACAGAAGCAGATATGTGAGAAAAGAGAGAAAGCTCCATGGACACGGAAGAGGATCCAGAGGCCCTGGGAAGAAAGATGAGCCATTCGCCTGATAGTTTGCAGCACTGAGAAAGCCCTGAGAAGAGAGACAAGCCCTATGCCAGCTTACAGCTGAGACTGGAAGAAGCTGGTACCACAGAGCCTTAAGAGAAGAAGGAAGGCTGAACCCTCACATACATCAGCAACTATCTTTGGTGAGAAAGTACCTCTTATGGTACCTTGACTTGGACTCTTTAGGGTCTTGTAACTGTAAGCTTCTACCCCAAATAAATACTTTTATAAAAACCAACAAATTTCTGGTACTTTGTACCAGCACTCCTTTTGCTGACTAATACAGAATTTGGTACCGAGAAATGAGATCATGCTTTTGTAATTACCAAAATGCTGGAATGGTTTTATAAATGGGTAAGGGGTATTTTTAGGAGGAATTGTGAGATGCTTAATGGAAAAGGCTTAGATTGCTTTGAAGAGACTGTTGGTAGGAATACAGACACTAGAGAGACTGTTGGTGAAGCCTTAAAAGGAAATGATGAAACTGTTATTGGAAACTGCAATAAGCTGTTATAAGCTGCAAGGAGAAGCTTATAACAAAATGTTAGAGAAAAGAGATAAGCTGGTAACAGAATTGCTGGGCACAAAGCAAACAGAAACTCATTCCAGAAATTCTAAGCCTCTAGAAATCAAGCCCCCAGATGTCAGTGTCCCATTTGAGGAATTAACTAAACTTGGAACTTGTAAGTCATAATTGAAAATGCAGTTACCTAGGAAAGACTTGTGGAAAGTCTTACTGTCTGATGGCATAGACCCCTTGTTCCTGCATGCTAAACCAACAAGCTTTTTGTGAGAGCTGTGTGAACAAAACCACTGTCAGCCTGGACTGAAAGGGACATGGAGGAGAGAGATGGCAGGGAAAACAGCTTTAAGAAGAAACCATGGAAGCTGAGGTCTGGAATTAAGACATCTCCTTGGGCCAAGAGAAGGATCCCACCCATGTATAGAGAGAGAGTGAGTATGCCCTGGCATTTGAAGAGAGTGGATGTTCCAGCACGCTGTTCAGGGAGAGTTTTGCCACCCCAGACTAGAGAGAGGGTGGAGCACATTCCCCAAGGTTGAAGACAGTGAAGTCAACACCCCATAGGTCTAAGAGGGGTGGGCCTGTCCCCCCATAGATTAGGGAAGGTCAGGTCACCAACTCATTGCTCTGTGAGGGTTAGGTCTGTATGCCAGAGATTAGGGAGAATGTTGCCCCCATCTCACTATACTAAGGGAGTTGAGATTGTATCCCAGAGATTGGAGAAAGTGTGGCCATTACCCCCAATGTTCTTGGAGGGTGAGGTCTGGAGCATGGTCACCACCCAGATGCTTGATGAGGGTGGAGCCAAGAAAATGACCATTAGGCAAGGCTGTGGAAAGGGTGAGCCCCAAGGACACAAGGACGAGAAGAAACCATCATCCTAAGAATGACTCTCAGTTTTCGAAACTGTAGGGGACCTGTGACTCATGTTTCCCTTCCAATTTCTCCTTATGGTAATGCAAATGTTTATCCTTTGTCTATCCTGTTGTATATTGGAAGCAGATAAATTGTTTTGTAAGTTTCACAGGTCTACAGCCAGAGGGGACTTGGCCCCAAGACAAACTGTATTTCTATGAACTGCTTTTGATGTGATTTTGTACTTAGCATTGGTACTGGAATAAGGTTTGTTGAATATTGTAATGTCTTTTTGGAATTCAGAGGGTGGAGTGTGGCAGTTTGAGATTATTTATGAATTCCAAAAAGAGATATGGATTATGTTTCTAAACTGGTCTCTTTCCTCTGGGCGTGATATCCTTTGATTGTATTAAATTCAAAAGTTTTACATTTACTTGATTATGTTAAGATTAGGACTTTGATTCAACCACATCATTAGGGCGTATAGGGTAGAGTCCCCACCCCCCTGGTGGGCTATATAAATGGACGCTCACTCAAGGAGAACACAGAAGCAGATATGTGAGAAAAGGGAGAGCACTCCATGGACACAGAGAGGATCCAGAAGCCCCAGGAAGGGAAATAAGCCATTTGCCTGATAGTTTGCAAGGCTGGAAAAGCCCTGAGAAGAGAGACGAGCCCTATGCTACCTTACAGCTGAGTTCGGAAGAAGCTGGTACCAAGGAGCCTTAAGAGGAAGAAGGAAGGCTGAACCCTCGCAGACATCAGCAACCATCTTTGGTGACAAAGTACCTCTTATGGTACCTTGGGTTGGACTCTTTAGGGCCTTGTAACTGTATGCTTTTACCCCAAATAAATACTCTTTATAAAAACCAAGAGATTTCTGGTACTTTTCATCAGCACCCCTTTGGCTGACTAATACAACACTCATAACTGATTTTCATGAGACTTTATATTTAGTATTGTTACTGAAGACTTAAATTTGGAGATGTGCTGATGGAATGACTGTATTTTGCATGTGGGGAGGATATGTCCTTTGGGAGTCCAGAGGGTGGATTATGGTGGACGAAACTGTGTACCATAGTTGGACAAGGTCTTGGTCTTGGTTCACATTCTGGTGGGTGTGGACCCACTGTAAATAAGAGCTATTCAAGATGTTACTTTGGTTAAGGTGTGACCCAATTAAATTGGGTTAGCTTTTAATCTGGATTACTGCTGTCCTTTATAATCAGAATGAAAGACAGAGGGGAAGGCACAGGTAGCAGCAAGAAGATAGAAGTCAATGGAATATACAAGAGAAAGAAGATTCTGCCATGTGCATTGCCATATGACATAAAACCCAAGGACCAGGGATTACCCATAGCCAACCAAGATCACCACAGTCTTCAGGAGAAAGCATCACATTGCTGACACCTTGATTTTGGACTGCACCTAGCCTCGAAACCATGAGTCAATAAATTCCTACTGTTTAATCCAATCCATTGTATGGTACTTTTTTTAGAAAAAGGGAAACTAAAACATTACTTAACTGGATAAAGCATACAAAAAGATAAGATTTACAATCTTCTGTCAAATTCCCAGGTCAGGAAGGGAAAGAACAGGAAACAGGTGTTCCCCACAGGAAAAGCATGCCCAGACTTTGTGACTTTGAACCACATTTTCACTATACCTTGATTTCCAGCAAAGACATACTGGTGACGTGCTGGCTAGCAATGCTTCATGGCCTCAAGTCCCAGTTAACAAACATAAAAATTGAATAACTTTTTCTCACTGACAAATAAGTACTATCAAATGACAAAATAATAAGGTTATAGCCCTAGATACAGTTCAATTACTGGATCATAATATGGGGAAAGATATGTCAGAAATAACCTAAGGAGGTAGTCAATTCTTAAATAATAAATAAATTAAAATCATAGTTTATGAAAAATATTAGGGTAGTTATAGAAGTTTGATATACTTATGAATTCCAAAAACAGATATTGGAGTATGCTTGTGAACTGGTCTGTTCCTCTGGGCGTGATTAAATTATGACTAGGGCTTTGATTGGGTCACGTCAGATACAACTACATGGTAGAGCAAAGGAGTTGTTGGAGTTTTGAGCTGGAGTTCTGATGCTGAGGTTTAATGCTGGAGCCCAAGGAAGTAAGCACAAAGAGGAGCTTGGTCGTGAGGAAGGACAGAAGACCCCAGGAAGAGACGAGCCATTTGCCTGATAGTCTACAGCTGGCCTTGTGGAGAAAAGCCCTGGGGAGAGGAACCCAGGAAGCCTGAACTCTTGGCAGATGTCGGCAGCCATCTTGCTCCAACATGTGGCAACAAACTTTGGTGAGGGAAGTAACTTATGCTTTATGGCCTGGTAACAGTAAATTTCTACCCCAAATAAATACCCTTTTATAAATGCCAACAGATTTCTAGTAATTTGCATCAGCACCCCTCTGGCTGACTAATACAGTCATAAAGACCTATAAAGATGCTTTTCAATGAAGTTAAAAAGGAAAGAAAAAAAAAAAAAAAAAGGAAGACTAAACAGCATTACAACACCAGCAGAAAATGATTTTAACTGGGATAGATGGAAAACAGGATTCAAAAGGCAGTGATGATGATTCCAGCTGACCAAGATGGTGGTATGAGACATGCTATGGTGCTTCAACATTACAGAATCTTTGAGCAACTAGCAAAAACTACACATCTCCCTCAAAACTCCAGAAAACAGTTAAAGGGTTACAGTAACTGGGTGAGGTTTTTTGTACATTACACCCAAAGGACGTGCAACAAAAGGAAAAATAGATAAATGGGACCTCCTCAAAATTAAACACTTTTGCACCTCACAGGACTTTGTCAGAAGGGTGAAAAGGCAGCCAACTCCATGGGAAAAAATATTTGGAAATCACATATCTGATAAGGGTTTAATATCCAGGATATATAAAGAGATGTTACAACTCAACAATAAAAAGACAAACGACCCAATTGAAAAATGGGCAAAAGACTTGAATAGACATCTCTCCAAAGAAGAAATACAAATGGCAAAAAAACACATGAAGAAATGCTCAACATCACTCATGATTAGGGAAACGCAAATCAAAACTACAATGAGATATCATTTCACACCTATCAGAATGGCCAGTATTAAAAAGGCAGAGAACTACAAGTGTTGGAGAGGCTGTGGAGAGATAGGAACACTTATTCACTGTTGGTAGGAATGCAGAATGGTACAGCCACTGTGGAAGACTGTTTGGCAGTTCCTAAAGAAGTTGAATATAGACTTGCCACATGACCCGGCAATACCACTACTGGGTATATACCCAGAAGAATTGAGAGCAGCGACACGAACAGACATCTGCACACCGATGTTCATAGCAACATTATTCACCATTACCAAATGCTGTAAACAACCCAGGTGTCCATCAACAGATGAATGGATAAACAATCTGTGGAATAGTCACAGGATGGAATGTTATGCAGCTGTAAGAAGAAACGAAGTCGTAAAGCATATGACAACATGGATGAACCTTGAGGACATTATGTTGAGTGAAGCTAGCCAGATACAAAAGGACAAATATTGTATGAATGCGTTACTATGAACCAAATATATTGTGTAATATATTGTTTGATTCAAAAAAAAATTTTATGTTTCCATTACATTTAATTGAGAAATGTATATATTTATTCATCTGTGTTTACTTTTTAGTTTTTAATTGTTTATATTTTCAATTATTAAATGTACAAAATAAAGTGAAAAAAATTAAATGGTAGAAAGTCATGGGTCACTTACTAGCCACTTCCTCACCCTATCCCCAACAAAGTATGGAAGCAACCTGTGCTCCCAATGTGGTTCACTGACCCTTTTCCAGAAGGAGTAGAATAACCCCTATGCACAGAACAGGTGCCTAGTGCCAATGCAATCTATCAAGTAGCATCCTGTATTAGTCAGCCAAAGGGGTGCTGATGCAAAGTACCAGAAATCTGTTGGCTTTTATAAAGGGTATTTATTTGGTAGACGCATACAGTCACAAGGCCAAAAAGCATAAGTTACTTCCCTCACCAGTCTGTTGCCATGTGTTGGAGCAAGGTGGCTGCCAATGTTGGCAGGGTTCAGCCTCCCTCTTTCTCTTAAGACTCCATGGTCCCAGCTTCTTCCAATATCAGCTGTAGGCTGGGATAAGTCTCGTCTCTCTTCCACTGCTCATTTCTCTCCAGGCTCAGCTGTACACTATCAGGCTCTCTCTTCCCAGGGCCTCTGCCGTGTCTATGGAGCCGTCTCTATGGAGCCGTCTCTATGGAGCCGTCTCTATGGAGCCGTCTCTATTCCTCTGGGTTCTTCTCCTATGTGTTTACTTCCCAGGGCTCCAGCTCAAAACTCCCACTTTCTCCTCTGCCATGTCGTTTTCTCTGTGAGTTCCCACCTACCAAGGGGGCAGGAACTCAACATCCTACTGATGTGGCCCAATCAAAACCCTAATTATAATTTAATCAAGTGAAAGTGAAAGCTCTGAAGTTAATACAATCTAATATGCCCAGAGGAACAGACCAGTTTACAAACATAATCCAATATCTATTTTTGGAATTCCTAGACAATACCAAACTGCCACACATCTAAAAGACTGAACCAGGTAAGTCTTCTCTGGCTAGCCCTCCCAGAACTTGCCCTGCAGGCAGAAGCAGCTTGCAAACAGCTAAGGCACTGTAAGAAACAATTACGTGAAAGCAGCATGGGGAGAAAGATTACCTACTTTAAGAGATAAAATTGAGCACCCTGAATGGTGGAAATGAATCTCACAGGGAGTGGAGGGGATATGCAGATTCCTGTAAACAGGGGAATTAATAAGGCCATGAAGGATCACAAGCCCAGGACAAGTCATAGACACAGAAAAGACAGAGAAGAAGATGCCCTTCCCTTTAACAATGGGGGGATCTTCACGATAGGAGGGCTAACTCTGAAGGAGCAAACCAGCCAACACAGAGACAATTTGAAAAAAACTATGAAAGGGGGAAGCAGATGTGGCTCAATCAATAGGGCTCTCGTTTACCATATGGGAGGCCCCAGGTTCGATTCCCGGGGCCTCCTGGTGAAGGCAGGCCAGCCCGCACAGCGCGGTGAGCTGACGCAACAGGACGACCCAACAAAGGGAGACAAGCAGATACAGAAAACACACAGCAAATGGACACAGCGAGCACAAGCAGCAGAGGGGGATAAATAAATAAATAAAATCTTTAAAAAAAAAAAAA
>JAQZBX010094296.1:0-12040 GCA_029593785.1 Cabassous unicinctus | reverse complement strand
AATATTCTTGCTGTCCTGATTTTGTGATAATTAGGGTAGGCTAAACATTTGCTATATTAGAAACCATGCATGTGTCCCCAGACCTAGTTTTTCTCCCTAGGTCTGGTTTTCAGAATGCTGGTGATAAACTAAGGCTGATTTATTATATGACCATCCTGTATGGGAAAAGACTATAACTTTGGGTATCTTTGGTCAACCTTAAGAGATATAACAGGAGGACGGATGTGGCTTGGGTGGTTGGACACCCATCTCCCAGATGAAGGGACCTGGGTTTGATACCCAGGACCTCCCAGTAAAAATGAAAAAAAGAAAAATATAGAAGGTGCGTGAGCCACCAGGCCCAGTGCATGGGTGTACTGCAAGGTGCTGTGAAGCCCTGAGAGCCATGCAGCAAGATGATGATGTAGCAGGAGAGTGACACAAGGGAGAGCCAAGACGAGACGCACCAAAAAACCAGGAACAAAGGTGGTGCAGGCAGTAGGATGCCTCTCTCCCACATTGGACGTTCCAAGGATCAAATCCCAGTGAAGTCAGGAAGAGAAGGATGAGAAGAGAGGGCAGGAAACAGACACAGAGAGTTGCCCAGGGAATGGACACAGAAATGGCAAAAATGGGGGGTGGGGGGATAAAAATGGATAAAAGTAAAAAATAAATAAATCCTTAAAAAAATGTATAGGGGAGGAAGATACAGATTATAGTTAGTAGTAATATTTTGATGATACTCTTTCATGGTTTGTTAACTGCTTCACAACAATGCAGGGTGTTTGTGGGGGGGTGATGTGTGGGAGCCCTGTGTGATGTTATGCATGTTTGTTTTGAAAGTTCATGATGTTTACTGAACACTTATAGTTTATGTATGTTCATGTATGAATGATATACTTCAATAAATTGCTTTAAAGATATATAAGTGAAAAGATAATAAACCTACATTTTACATTGTAATTAACTTTCAAAGTGACTCAATGAGTAAAATAACTTTAGAGTTAAAAAGTGGATATTAATATTAGAACTTCCAAGAAGGTCTGGAAGTAGAAATAATAATGATTTGTTTACTTTCCCTAGTATAGACCTTATCTTCTTTAAGGAAAATCAAGCCAAGTGATCATGCCAGAAGATTGGCTAGAGTTGGGCAGGCAGCTGCTTAACTTTCCCCTTAGCTGGAGATAAATTGTCACAATTAGCAGCTGTTGAAAAAAAAAGAGGAAAGGAAGTATGATTAGCAGATACTATGATGGTGATTAAAAAGGGACACAATCTCATTTGCTTCAACATCGGATGACAAAACCTCACATTTTAGTATTTCAGTAAATTAATTATAGTTGTCTCTTGGTTATCTTTAGTATAAATTTTTAAAATGTTGTTCAACATAATCTAAAGAAAACTGGAATTACAGACTAGAATGGAAACTCCTCAATGACTTGGATCTTTCTCTTATATAAACCAGTCCTGGCTCATAGTAGGTATTCAAGTATTTAAGTATTTTATGCTTAAATTAATCATTTTAAAATACCTTAATCTTGGATTCTATGTTCAATGAATCAGGGAACATTCAGGGAAAACTAAAGTCTTATTTTAGGTTTTTAATTGATATGGAATTCTAATTGTAATTTATGTAGATATTAATATCACAGACGGATATTAAAGCAATCATACTATTTGAAATGTTGTCCTGGTTTAGAGCAAGGACACTGGAGTCAGACCAAGCTAGAATTGGAACATTACCCTATAGTATCTTTGTGACCTTGAGGGAATGACTTAATATATTTGTATATATTTGTGACTTGGTTTTTCACTGCACAATACAGGAGCTATTAACAGTACCTTCCTCATAAAATTGTTGTAAGAACTATACAGTCAAGAGGTTTGTAGGTTTTAAAGTGTGCGTTCCAATCAACGTGTAGAATAGATATTTGTTTATTCATTGACTTATAAATGTGGTACCCAGATACAGATACTCTCATAGACAATTTATTGAATTATAGGGTACAATGGATTTTAAAGTTTCAACCATCTTAAAACAGTCTCAAAAGCTTGACTGTTGTGATTGAAATGCATATATTGCTTCCTCTTTAGTAGTATATACCTCCTAAGAGTACACATTAAGCCATTACCAGCTTAAAATACTTACTTTACATGCATTTAACAGAAAGTATCGACACATAAGCAGAATTTTGAGGGGATAATAAGAGCTAAAGTTTATTGAGCACTTTCTATGTTTTTATATCCTAGCTATTGCACTAAGTGCTTTCTGGTACACACAAGGTAAGTTTCTTGATAGGGATACAAAGGGTCACAAGAAGGACACATCTGAGGAACAGGCAAAGACCCAGAGGGTCAGTTCCAAGTAAAGAAACACAGATGGCTATTAAAAAAATCATACCTTATGAGATGTGCTGGTTTAGAGATCTGATTCCGGAGTCAGGCTGTCTGAAATAAAATCCTGGCATTGCCACATACCTACTTTTTTACTTTGTGGAATTTACTTAATATGTTTTTCACCTGGTTTGTCACTTGGTTTCCTCTGTACCTCATAAAGTTGTGGTGAGAATTAGGTTTAGAATGAATTGATTAGAACAGTTTGCTGGTAGATAACAAGACTCCAACCAGTGGAGTTGTACCAGGCCCCATACTCAAAAGGAACCTGTGCTGGAGGTCTGATGTTCTATGGTCACTGTCTTGAAATTCTTAATAATTTCATCTTTGAATTTGTGTTTTGTCAGTAGAGTCTGATGGGACAATGGAGCAAGTGACAGACTATATGGAGCCTCAGCTCACACAGGATCCCAACTTCTACAACTTCCCACCTGCCTAATGAAATTCTCAGACACCAACCTGTGCGCCACCATTGCTCTCCAGCCTCACGAGGGAATGAGAAGGGTTAGGGTGGGCCATGTGCACTGCCCCCATCCTAAGAAAAGCAAGTTGGTTGCTGTCCCCTACCCCAGGCCCAGTAAACCAAAGCACATTCAGCAAGCACTCAGCTGGGCCCTCTGGCTCACCTCTATCCAGGTAGTAAGTGTGCCCTTCTTGGAGGTTGCAATCCTTTGGGCAGCGCTTGTCTAGCTTGGGACAGCGAAGCCATAGAAAGGGGAAGTGACTTCCCTTCAGTCCAGCAGCTGGTGCAAGTCTCAAGAAGGGGCACCTGGGGCGTTGTGTCTTTCTATATTCTCCCATGTCCAAAGGAGCACAACATTAAAGAGCAAATAAAAAACAACATAGCAGTTCAAGAGAGAAACTGTGAAGGAAAGGAAAAGGTTTTATATTTTAATACCTTTAATAGTAGTTTTTCCTGATTTTAAAGAAGGGGGCCCACATTTTATTTTGCACTGGGCCCAGTATGTAGCTGGCCCTGTTAACTAAAAACTCAGTCTGATATAGCAACTTGCTCGTTTTAGAACATTTCTTGGGAATGTAATATATACCAAGACCTTAGAATAAGGGACATGCCTTTATCTAGGTCTTGATGGTTCAGTGGCACAACTTGCTACTTAGTTTGCCAACCAAGTTGCATGCAAACTTATGTGAAATAGGAATTCTGCTTAGCAAAAACCTGCTGATGTCTTTGTAAACTGCTTGAACATTCTCTCTCTCTCTCTCTCTCTCTCTCTCTCTCTCTCTCTCTCTCTCTCTCTTAATGAGGCTTTGGCTGGAAATAGTTCTATTACTAGAAACACTTAGAGCAAGTATGCAGTTCCTGACAACTTATATTTGATTTATTCAACAAATGTTCATACACACAGAAGCAGTTTCCTGGCTTCTTTGGTTTAACACCATCTCTTCCCTTTGTTTCCAGCAAAGGCTATAATTTCTAATATATTTAATAGTGTCTTAAGAATCAGTATTAATATAGAAATAAGAATATGAAATATAAATGCTGAGTGACTACCAATCCTTATCCTGAAAGAAAGTTTAGAGGCTACAATGAAAAATCTTAACCAGTGAGACCAATGGCCACAGAGTCAAATACTCAACCAGGTAACATTACACAATCTCATTGTTGGCTAAGGGTTTCTTCTACATTTGTGGCAATCTTGGTAAATGTCTTAATTTCGCATTTAAAACAATGGGCACAAATAATATTTATTCTAGGTTGGATACTTAAACAAGAGACTGACTGTCATTTAATATAATGGGTCAGCCAAGTAGCTAGAAATTGAGTCTCTCAGGTGAGATTTAACATTTTTAAGTTGTAACTCAATATTAACTGCTTCTGTGAGCTGGGACCTTCTTGGAGTAGGACCTAAGTTAAGATTATGAGAGACAAATTTTAGGAATTTAGCAAAAATTCAATTCATGTGAGCAGATGGCTGAAGTGGTTGAGCTCACGCCTCCCACATAGGAGGTCCCAGGTTCAGTTCCTGGTGCCTCCTGAAAAACAAAAAAACAAGCAACAAGCAAAACAAACAAGAAAAACCAACTCAGGTAAGCCGATGTGGCTCAGTGGTTGAGCTCTGGCTTCCCATATACAAGGTCCCAAGTAAAATCCCTGGTACCTCAAAAAAAAAAATCAGTCTAAATGGAACTAAATATCTAATAAAAAAATGGGTAAAAATTCATGCTATGTTTTTCTTATTTTCATCACTATCCATCATTGTGTTCTAGCTCATAGGTTGGCAAACTACAACCCTTGGGCCAAATCCTGTCTGCTACCTGTTTTAATATGGTCCTCAAGCTAAGAATCACTTTTCTATTTTTAACTGGTTGGGAAAAAAGGAAGACAATATTTTATAACACTTAAACATTATGTAAAATTCAAATTTCATTATTCAAATAAATAATGTTTTACCGGAACACAGGCACTCTCATTTGTTTATGTATTTTTTATGGCTGCTTTCATGCTACAAGGGCAGAGTTGAGTAACTATGATAGAGCTTGTATGGCCAACAAAGCCTAACTTATTTATTATCTAGTCCTTTACAGGAAAAGTTCAGTTTGCTGATCCTTGTTCAAGCTCATGTTCTAATCCTTCAGCAAATAATAAATACTAGAGAAAATGAAGGCTTGCACAGCGGTATGAGTCCAGGTGGTTTAAGCAAAACAATTGTATTTTCATTCCCTGTAGCAGTTTATTTTTAATTAAAGACTAATAAAATTTTACAAAATAGTTACAGCATCAGTAGAGAAGCAGAAATAAAAAATGAGAAACATTTTTGCAGCTCGTAAGAAATATATAGCCACTTCTGCTCAAAGGACTCTGTTAGACTTTGTGCCCAGCTTCGATGTAGCTGTGACATGATTCCAACAATGAAAGCATATCTTAAGAGAAGGCAGGGTTGGCAAAATTCTGACTTCGGACCAGCTGCATGAATTTGCTCCAATATCCCAGTGGGCTGCTGGATCAGCGGATCTCTGGTTAGAACACAGATTAATTAGATGTCTCCTCAGAAAAGATCTGCTTTCTATTTTCCAAGCTATTTGGCTTCACATAATTCAGTACATCATGTTTTTTTTCCTGTTTCTCTCAGAACCAGTGTTCCCATCCATTTTAGAGTGTGTACTAAGCCATCACAGGGATGTAAAATATTTATTTTCATGCAAATGTACGCATATATCTGGAAACTTCTGGTTCTGACCGAATGGGCCAGGCTTTGAAAATAACTTTCTGAATGTGTTGAAGAATATTTTCTTCATTTTTATGGCATTACTTTATTGCTATTATAGTGATTGTTGTACACCATTACACTTTAAATATATATTTATACCTTTACACACTTGAAATGCTTATCATATGCATTTTTAAAAGATGACTCTAAATAGAGTAAAAAGACACAAATTTTCATTTCAACAATTCAATTTGTGAGGGAAAGATAATAGTTTGAATCCTTATATTAAAATTCTTAAACTTTTAAATCTGCATTTATTAACTTTGTTTTCTTTATATTAATTACCCTTTGGGCAGAAGGTAATAACCTATATTTATAATTTAAGGAATTAAAGTTTTATTACTATAAAGTTACAAAACTGCTTTTAAATTGTGGTTTACAGAATCACTAGAATGTTGGTGACTGGAAATGCCAGTGTAAACTTAAAGAGTGTCATTTTTTCACTGTATTTGTGAAAATAAAATAAAACAAAAACCCCTTAAAATCCCTGTTAGGTCACTAGCTTAAAAAGAAATAGGGATAAGCATTTAGAGGCCTAAAAGTGATGTTAGCTATCAAACTATTGAAATGTTTAACCTCTAAGCCAATTGCTTAGATCATAGGGAAATGTTTCCCAGGTCAACAGATCTCAAGCTGTTCAAATACCTACTAGGATAATTTTCCCCACCATTATGCACGCAAAAAACCCAAAAAGGGAAGTTTAAGCAACAAGTTTCTAAAAATACATAGCAAAGCTCATATGGATAAAACCTACAGAATGTTGAAGCCCACTGAATTCTAATGGTATGTATACACTTAGATTGAATCTAATTTACAAACATAAAGCAAGTTTACCATACAGTCCTAGAAAAATAAAAATAACTTCTGCTTTGTTCACAAAGCGGACACAGGATGTGTGACTCATCCTTGCTCTGTTACCATTAAAAATGCTGAGCTCATAACCTTAAAGGTTAGGTCAAATATGGTCAAAGTTATGTTGTTTTTGATTTATACGTTTCCTCATAAAATTAATTTGATAAATAGTTCCATTACTTTCCCAAATGATTGCTATACATTTCTGTTACAAAATATAACATATAAAATAGCAGAAAAACAAAAAACGGCATTTCTTTCACCTTTGTTGAGTTGGAAATTCTAGTGAATTTTTCTGTATTCTTGCTCTCTTTGCTCAGTTGGTTCTCTTGCCCTAAAATGAAACTCTTGTGGCTCCCCTATGAACATCGATTAATATTTGGATTCGCATTGCACTGGGCCCAGTTTCTCTAATTACGCAGTTGGGCATTTCCTTCTTTCCTGTAGTGTGCGGTCCTTCCCGGCCTTTGACTTGGCATGCGCTGCCCTTCCCGCCTCTTCAGGTCCGTGCCATTCTCTTCACATAAAAGAAAAAAATAAATACTATTTACAATAATTGACCATATTTTCAAGGTCCATATCAGGGCAAGGAGAATTGTCCTCTACTTAACCCAGTCACATTTTACCAAATCTCACCAAAGTCTCTAGACTGGGGCCCAGAATCCGAAAACACCTCTCATGAACGTAACTCCTCCCACTTTGAAGGAACTTAAAATCAGTGCTCCTCCTCCAGGTTTCTCCTGGTGCCTCTAACGTTCAAATAAAAGAAGCTGACTTACCATCTCCCGTCACAGCCTTTTTTTTTTTTTTAAAGGAAGGGATCAGAACATTTATTACCGAAAAACCAGGTTGATTGATTACATTTTTATTTTCTGGTTAGCCATCTATATGAGAAATATAGAACCATATCAGAGGGAAAAATGAACTATCTTTGTGAAACTACAGCTTAAGATAAAATAGAAAACACTAAATTTGTTATTCAAATAACCTTCAAAATCAGGAGCAATTCAAGCAGTAGCATCTTAAACTGGATTTTAACTAGTGACCTAGATATAAAGACAGTGTGAGCCATTATTTGTGTAGTCCTTAGATTCCAAGCCCATGAAGCATTTAGTGTCAATTTCTTTGATCTTTAGAGCAACAAATATTTAGATAAAGAAATAAACTTACCAGTTTAAATTGATAAAAACAATTGACTTTATAATTTCCCAATATATAAATTCATTGATGCTCAGCATATGTATATGTATGCACATCTATATGCACACATATACACATATAAGTTATTGTTGTATAAATTTAACACCTTTTGGGAAATTATATTAACTTTTTTTTCATCATTATGTTTTCTGTTTCAATAACAGTTTTTATCAAATTGGTGTAGTTGTAAGCATAAGGTGATATTTGCAAAGAGCTGTTTTTCTATAAATATCTTATTTTAGGACTGAATGCTAATAGAATTTGTTGATATTCATAGACAATACAATTAGGAGACATTGTTACAGAACATTATATAAAAAGTTAGGCTGCTTGGCTTTTTAATAATAGCTAAATAGTCATAACAAAGCAATTCGCTTGACTGTTTGCTTTGATGATAACATCTTATCAGTTTGAAAGCAGAGGGCTAGAGAGGAAGAGGTTTTAGGGACATTCATTTAAAAAATCCAAAAGCAAATGGCTTCAGATTTCCAAATTTGACAAAACCAGTTCCAAATAAAATTATATCCAAATTTTAATTGTGTTATTACTAAAATACATTTGATCCATAATTATTTAATTTTAACTTCATTTGTTTAAAGAAAAAGGAAACATTGCTGATAGATATTTTACAAAAGTATTATTCAAATGCAATTTTGAAAACTGAATTGAAACTAATGCTTTTAAATTGAGGAAATATTTGTCCATATTATCTGTCCAGAACTGACTTAAAGAGCTAACAAAAGGAATAGAATAATAGGCATTCCTCAGGATAGAAACATCTTAATATGAAAGTCACAGAAAAATTAGTTGTAATTTTTTTTAAGTGATGTAAGTAGAATTCATATTTGTTGAGTTGCTCTGAGGACATTGTTGGTACATAAAATTCTAGCTAATAATTTTCAGTGCAGAAAAATATTCAATAAGAGAAAAATATTCCCAATATACAATTAATATTTTAAAAAGGAATTGAATAAATCAATTCACAGAAATCAATTCAGCTCCTTTTAATGAGAAAAACAGTTCAGTCCTTTTCAATGAATACTGCTAATCTCAAGGGGGTATTACTGGGGAAAGGGATAGTGAGAAGACAACTTCTAATATATTCATCTCTGAAACTGCATTATTTGGCTTGTTGCTGTGAATACGTATTTTTTATATTTCATATAGGGCACATTCTTTGAATGATGCATATGAATCAAAGTTCATAATCTAATGGGGCAAAGAGATAAATATGTAAATAAGGGATGCCCACTACATGCTTACTTCGCACAGGATATTTGAGTATGCTTAATTTGACCCAACAACATATTGATAGAGCTTTTCTCACAAATATACTAGGCACCTCTGGGTCCTCTAGCTTTATATTTGTCCTGGAGGATACTATACTTAAGGATCTTCATGAGACTGTTAAATGTTGTCAGGAGAAGACTCATGGCATGGAAGTTATTGCTTCTTCTGTTAGGCTGCTGCTGGTGAATGTATTTGGTGCAATAAGTGTGTTTTACTCAGGTAAGGACTAATGGTACAAATATTTAATGCTGCTATCCCACTGAAGACTGTGGTTGACTGGTAAGGACACATCCAAAATGACTCCTTGGTTATCAATGGTGCTTCTCTGAACACAATTTCTTTTCATTCCCCTCCACCCCTCCTGTGCAGCGTCTTTACTCTAGATGTTCTTCCCCCGTTAAAGACCTTTGTCATTAAGGCTTCTGCCTTCTATTTTTTTTTCTAACCTCCAACTCATTTTTCTCATAAGCCCCGGCCTCCATTTCACCGTGCATTTCTCTTCTTTTTTTCTCACAGTAGTTTTTAATGATTAGTTATTTAAATTGGAGCAACATAGGACTGGACTTCTCATTCCAGAGCAACATAATTTTAAAAACATAAAATTGCCTGCGCAACAAATCCTGGAGGTGACAGAAGATGTATTTATTCATTTATTCAATAAATATAAATTGAGAACCTACTAAAATGTATGATACATACTCCTCTAGCTACTGAGATGTTGATAGAAACCAATATATTCTCTGCCCTCATGGAGATTACAATCTAGTGGAGGGAGGACAGATAATGAAGAGGTAAATAAATAAAAATTGCAATTGAAAATGGTTAAAAAGGCTATTAAATTAGTTAAGAGGTTGCTGAGATGTCAGAAATATGCCACTATGAGAAGAACATTAAGCATGTCATTCCAGGCAAAGCATGGATAAAAATTCTAAGGCAAAAGTTCTCAACTGTGGATGTGAATTAGAACCATCTGGAGAGCTTTGCTAAATTGGCCAATGTTAGAGCTCTATCCAGACAAATGAATTGAGAAATTGTGATAAAGTCCAGGCACTGGTATTTTAAAATTCTCTCCAAGTTATTCTATTGGGCAGACAGATTTTGAGGTACAAAGAGCCACGTATATTTAATGAATGGGAAGGAGACCTGTATGGCTGGAACCATGGCATGGTTGTTCACACCAATATGTTATTCTATTCAAAATGCAATAGGAAGTCATTTATGGTAGCAAATTTCTTTACAGAAATGGTCTAGAAATGTGCAAGTGAGAACAGTTTTAGGGTGAAGGTTCTAGAGCTAGAAACCAAAGCCTTCTGGTTTTTAAAAGCATTATATTAATCTACAGATCAATTTGGGGAGAATTGCCATCTTAACAATGGAGGCTTTAATCTATGATCATTAAATGCCTTCATTTATTTAGGTCTTTAGTTTAGGAAAGTTATGTAATTTTCAGTGTAAAAGTTGTGCACTTGTTTTGTTAAATTTACGGCTAAGAATTTTAGTCTTTTTGATGCAATTGTGGATGGAATTGTATTCTTAATTTCATTTTGGATTGTTTATTTTTGTATATAGAAAACAATTGATTTTCATATACTGGAATGGTATGCTGTTACATTGCTTTACTTATCAGTTGTAATAATTTTTTTGTGGATTCCTTAGGCTTTTCTATATATGAGATCATTTGTCTGCAAATAAACACAGTTTTACTTCTCCAAAATGGATGCATTTTTTTTTCTTTCTTGATTGCACTGACTAGAACCTCTAATACTACGTTGCATAGAAGAGATGAGCACAGACTTTCTTGTCTTGATTCTGATCTTAGAGGAATTTTTCAGTCTTTCACTATTGAGGAAGATATTCTCCACAGATTTTTCATAGATGCCCTTCGTCAAGTTGAAAAATTTCCATTTCCCTTCTATTCAAAATTTACTAAGGTTTTTGTTTTTGGTTTTTAATCATGAATTAGCGTTGTATTTTGTCAATTGTTATTTCTGCATCTGTTGAGATGATCATGTATTTTTTTTTCCTTTATTAATATGGTGTATTACATTAATTGATTGTTACAAGTATATCTTACATGCTTGGATAAATCTTACTTGACCATTATATATAATCTATTTTTATGTTTTTGAATTCAGTTTGCTAATGTTTTGTTGAGGATTTTGCATCTATACTTCTGAAGAATATTGGTCTGTACTTTTCTTTTCTTGTGATGTGTTTGTCTGGCTTTGGTATCCAAGTGACATTGTCCTACAGAATGAATTGGGGAGTGTTTCTTCTTCCTCTATTTTCTGATGGGTTTGTGAACTGTTGGTATTATTACTTATTTCAAAGTTTGATAAAATTCACCAGAGGAGCCATCTGGGCCTGGGCTTTTCAATTTATTTCTTAAGTCAATATCTTGTTATAAGTTAATTCAGATTTTCTATTTTTGTTCAGTAATTTTTCATAATTAATTTTTGAGATTCTTGGAATTTGTTCATTTCATTTGTTGGGATAAGGTTGCTTATAGCATTCCCTTATAATAATATTAATTCCTAGGGAGATAATGATAATGTCTTCTCTTTCATTCCTAGTTTTCATGATCAGTGTCTTCTCGCTTTTTTTGTTGGTCTTGTCAATTTAATAGATATTTTCAAAGAACCAACTTTTTCGTTCATTGATTTTCTCTGTCAGTTTTCTGTTTTCCATTTTATCAATTTCCAGTTTAATCTTTATTTTGTTTTTCCTTCTGCTTGCTTTCATTATGATTTGCTCTTCTCATTTTAGACTTTTAAGATGAAAGCTTGGTTTATTGATTTGAGACTTTTCTTCTTTCCTGATTGTACTAGTTTGAGTCTTTTGTGGACCCCAGAAGATCCTGTTCTTAAAGCAAACCCATCCCTGTGCCTGTAAACCCATTGTACATGGGACCTCTTGATTAGATTCAGTTAAGGGCCTTTGATTAGATTGTGTGATTCAGGTGGGTCTAAATTCTCTTACTGGAGACCTTTACAAATGAGGACTAATAGCAGCAAAAATAGGAAAAAAGCTGCAGAGATAGAGACACCCTGAGTGGCTGAGAGAGAGGTCCTAGAGGCCAGAGCCTGGAATCAGCA
>JAQZBX010094295.1:0-12044 GCA_029593785.1 Cabassous unicinctus | reverse complement strand
TTAGAAAAATGAAAAAAAAAACAAAACAAAAAAAAACCCACCACATATTGTATCATTCCATTTATGTGAAATGTCCAGAATGGCAAATCCATGGAGAGAAAGCAGATTAGTTTTTGCTTGAGCAGGGGAGCAGTGGGGAGAGACAACTGGAATGAGGAAGAGGCAAGGGAAGCAAGGAATGCGGAATGATAACTAATGGGTATAAGGTTTCTTTTTATGGTGTTGAAAATACTCTAAAATTAGATCGTGATGTTAGTTGCACAACTCTGTGAATATACTGAAAACCACTGATATGTATACTTTTAAGTGGGTGAATTTAATGTTATGTGAAATATATTTCAATAAAGCTGCACTATCCTAATGCAGAATTTCCAAAATTTCAATCATTCAATTACTTCTCTCATGATAGCTGCCATAACTAAGTACCACCCATACTATATTTACATAATATATTTTTTAATAGAATCACATTTTCACTTAAATTTTTAAAGAAAATTTTGTAACCCCAACATAAATGAAAATTAATTAATAAGAAAAATAGATATCACAAAACAGTGATAGTACTCAAAAAATTGGAATTGGGACAACTCTGGGCTACAGCAAAATAACAGCCAAGCAGAAAATAGAGCACAACAGAACAAAAGAGTCAATAAGCAGGGAATGAATACTGGGACAGGCTGGACCCAAGGTCTGAACAATCTGTTACCTGTAATGAATTAAAGTCTCATTTGTCTTACCATGGCCTGCAGTACCAGAATATCTGTAGAGACACTTGAGAGAACTAGAGATGGGAATGCGAACACCAGCTCACTGCCAGGAAAGGCCTACCTCTCCTTTCCTTTATCCAAGTTTGGGTACACATGTTTCAAAAGGGCAGGGAGTAAATGGCAGGCCCAAAGTGGTGAGAAGCCTATAAAAAGCAAAATTCTAAAAAGTACAGGCCCATCTAGATAAAACCAGGAAAGTACATCTATAAATTGTTCTCATGTTTGCCAATAAATTTTAGAAAAATTGGGGTTTGCAATCAACAGTTCCTCTCCAATTATCACAAAATATATTACCCATTGTTTTGGCCTTTTCTGAAGTTTAATTAAATCTGAGTATTTGCCTTTCTGAGTCTGGCACTTAAACAAATAATGTTGTTGTGGGTATACTCAAAAATTAGCAGTAATTTTTCATGTCTTTGCTCAGTGGAAAACAAATGTATTATGGTAAAAATGAGTATTTTGAAGAATATAAACTTTTTTTTAAGATTTATTTTTATTTATTTCCCCCCCTCTTGTTGTTTTTGCACTTGCTGTCTGCTCTCTGTTTGTTCTTCTTTGTCTGCTTGTCTTCTGTTTAGGCAGCACCGGGAACCGATCCTGGGACCTTCCGGAGTGGGAGAGAGGAGCTCAATCTCTTGCGCAACCTCAGCTCCCTAGTCTGCTGCATCTCTTATTGTCTCCCCTCTTGTCTCTTTTTGTTGCGTCATCTTGCTGCGCCAGCTCTCTGCGCTGGCCAGCACTCCTGTGCGGGCCAGCTCTCCTGCGCAGACCAGCCCTCCGCGTGAGCCAGCACTCCACATGGACCAGCACTCCACGTGGACCAGCACTCCGCGTGGGCCAGCTCTCCGCTCAAGCCAGCTCGCCATGCAGGCCAGCTTGCCTTTCACCAGGAGGCCCCAGGAATCGAACCTTGGACCTCCATTATGGTAGGCAGGAGCCCAATCACTTGAGCCACATCCATTTCCAGAATATAAACATTTTATAATTGCAAGTTGTTTAAAGAAGTTTTCAGTTTCAATCACTCCTATATATACTGCCATAAATATGTCAACTAAGAGGCATTTATTTTCTCCCAATAAACCTGACATGCTCCACTGTAAATATTAAAACTACCTCTTTTTCTCAATACTATATCAAAAGCAGGCCTAACACATACTGAAAACTTTACAACTGAAATGATATGATGTCTGAGATTTGCTTTAAAACAATATCGGGGGGCACAGATGTGGCTCAAGCAGTTGGGTGCCTGCCTCCCACATAAGAGGTCCTGGGTTCGGTTGCCAGTGCCTCCTAAAGAAGACGAGCAGACAATGAGTGGACACAACAAGGAGGCAAAGAGCAGACACAATGAGCAGACAGAGGAGGGAGCCATCTTGGGGGGGGGCGGACAATATGGGGGAGTAGGAGGAGTAAGATGGTGGCAGTATAAGGCACTCCAAGAGTCAGTTCATCCTACGGTGCAGATTGTTATCACCCAAAACTACTTAAATCATCAGTTCAGAGGGCCCAGGAGACGAGAAGAGCATCTTGCAACATCCTTGGAAGAACAGAAGGAGGAGAGTGCCCATCTGCAGTAAAGATTTGTGAGTAGAGCACTCCACACCACAGAGGCTGGTGCCCATCCCCCACGCGTGGCACAAGACACCTCAAGAGCTATTACATGGCTGGAGTTGGAAGCACTATTTCCCAAACACAGAAGAGGAAGAGACAGTCAGGCACTGAATTCAGCTACTGATTAGTAAATTTGACTGGCTGAAGTCCAGACCTAAGAACAGCTAGAGTTTGAACTTGTCCAAGTCCGAAACAGGCCAGTAGCCTCCGTTTTAACTCTACCACTGGTTTGAGGGGAAGCAGGGCTCACTAAAAATCACAGTGACAGTAGGGACTGGCTTCTTTCAACCCAGATCAGATTGCTGCCTAGCCTAGGATCCAGCCCCGCCTCAGGCAGGTAGGAAGTTAGGAGAACCTACTACAGTCGCTCGGGACAACTGTAGTCATTTTCAGTCTGCACGGATTAGATTTTTGGGCAAACCTGTAGCTACATCCCCACCCCCAATAGGACAGCAGGAGAGTCAGTGCTGTCTCGGCCTCTCTGGGCAACTGCAGCCACTTTCAGCATGTACCGACTAGTCTGTTGGAAATATCCATGGCTCCATCCCCACCCCTGATAGGGCAGGAGGAGGGACAGTGCTCACTCAGACTCTCCAGGCAACTGCAGCCACTTTCAGCCAGCATGGACTAGACTGTTGGGAACACTTGTAACTCCATACCTGACCCTGGTGGAAGGGGTGTAGAGCTGCATCAGTCTCTCCAGGAAACTACAGATGGTCTTAGCTGGCACACGTGGATTATTGAACAAGGCTATGGCTCCATCCTTATGCCTGGCAGGGGAGAAAGATGGGAGAAGCTTCATTGGTTCCTGAAGCAATGCAGGCAGGTTCAGCCTCCATGGCTTACACTACCAACTGTATCCTCAGCTCCTACTCTGCAACCAACAAGGGATAAATGGCAAAAAAAAAGATTTAAAGGAGCTGAAAAAACTCGTATTGGCTAAACACGAGCCACTATAAAGTTCCAAATTAAGTTGAACCAAGTATCAAAGAGAGGCTGTAGCACAAAGCCAATCAAATCCATGGACTTAAGAAAGAAACTGAGCCCAGAATCAATATAGTAAATCACCTGCCAAGACACCAACAAAAAATTACAATCCATACCAAGAAACAGGAAGATATGGCCCAATCAAAGGAACAAACTAAGCTTCCAGATGACATAAAGGGGTTGAGATAACTAATCACAGAAGTTCAAACAAATCTCCTTAATAAATTCAATGAGATAACTAAAGAAATTAAGGATATTAAGATGACCCTGGGTGAGCATAAAGAAGAATATGAAGTCATACATAGAAAAATAGCAGATCTTATGGGAATGAAAGGTACAATAAATGAAATTAAAAGTACACTGGAGGCATATAGCAGCAGATTTGAAGAGGAAGATGAAAGGATCAGTGAGCTTGAAGACAGGGCTTCCAAAAGCAAACATGCAAAAGAACAAAGAAAAAAATGGAAAAAATTGAGCAGGGTCTCGGGGAACTAACCGACGGCAAGAGATGTGCAAACATAAGTACCATGGGTGTCCCAGAAGGAGAGTAGAAGAGAAAAGGAGAAGGAATATTTGAGGAAACAATGGTAGAAAATGTCCAAGCAACACAACACACTCCCATCTGAATAAATGTGAACAGACTACACCAAGATATATACTAATCACAATGTCAAATGCCAAGAAAAAGAGAGATTCCTTAGAGCAGCAAGAGAAAAGTCATTCATCACATAAAAGGGATGTCAATAAGAGTAAGTGCAGATTTCCCATTAGAAACCATGGCAGCAAGAAGAAGTGGTATGATATATTTAAGATACTGAAAGAGAAAAACTGCCAACCAAGAATCTTATATCTGACAAGAACTGTCTTGCAAAAATGAGGGTGAGTTTAGAATATTCACAGATAAACAGAAACAGAGAGTTTGTAACCAAGAGACTGGCTATGCAAGAAATACTAAAGGAACTGCTACAGCCTGAAAAGAAATGACAGGAGAGAGACACTTGGAAGAAAGTCTAGAAATGAATATTATATCAGTAAAAGTAACTAAAAGCATTAAAAAGAAGACTGGTGAAAATAAGATATGACAGATAAAACCCAAAGTTCAAAATGGGTGAAGAAATGCCTTTACAGTAATAACACTGAATGTTGATGAATTAAACTCCCTAATCAAAAGCCACAGACTGGTGGAATGGATAAGAAAATATGAGCCATCTATATGCTGTCTACAAGAGACTCACCTTAGACCCAAGGATACCAATAGATTGAAAGTGAAAGGATAGAAAAAGATATTCCATGCATGCAATAACAAAAAACAAAAAATAAGTTGGAGGAACTATATTTATATCAGCTGAAATAGACTTTAAAAGCAAAGCTATTATAAGAGACAAGGAAGGACATTAAAAATTAATAAAAGGGGCAATTCTCCAAGAAGAAATAACAATCATAAATGTGTATGCACCTAACAGGAGGCACCAAACTGAAGGGAGAAATAGATGTCTCTATAATAATAGTTAGAGACTTCAAAACACCACTCTCACCATTGGACAGAACATATAGACAGAGGATCAATAAAGAAACAGAGAGCTTGAATAATATGATAAAAGAACTAAACCTAATAGACATATACAAAACAGTGCACCCCAACACAATAGGATATACAGTGCTTATGGATCCTTCTCCTAGATAGACCATATGTTAGGTCACAAAACCGTTATCAATAAATTTAACAAGATTAAAGTTTTTAAAAGCACTTTCTCTGATCATAATGCAATAAAGTTGGAAATCAACAAAGGCAGAAAAAGGGGAAATTTACAAATATATGGAGCTTAAACATAATCTTAAATAATCAGTGGGTCACAGAAGAAATTTTTGCAAGAGAAATCCATAAATACCTCAAGACAAATGAAAACGAGGACACAACATATCAGAACCTATACAATGCAGTGAAGGCAGTGCTGAGAGGGAAATGTATAGCCCTCAATGCTTACAAAAAAAAAAAGGGCTAAAATCACTGACCTAATTACACAGCGCAAGAAACTAGAAAAAGAACAGCAAACGATTCCCAAAGCAAGCAGAAGGAATGAAATAACAAAGATCAGAGCAGAAATAAATGTAATTGAGAACAAAAAAAAACAATTAACAAAACCAAAAGTTGGTTCTTCAAGAATATTAACAAACTTGAAGAGCTCTTCACTAGACTGACAAAGAAAAAAAGAGAAAAGATGCAAATAAATAAAATTGGAAATAAAAATGGGGATATTACTACTGATCCCACAGAAATAAAAGAGCTCATAAGAGGATATTTTGAACAACTGTACAAAAAACTAGACAATAAAGATGAGATAAAAAAAAAAACTCCTAAGAACAACCTACACAGAACCTAGAATAGAAGACCTCAATAAACCAATCACAAGAGATTGAAACAGTCATCAAACAACTCCCCAAAATAAAAAGCCTAAGACAAGATGGCTTCACAGGTGAATTCTACCAAGCATTCAGAGAACATCTAATACACAAACTCTTACAAAAATGTGAACAGGAAGGAACACTAACAACTCATTCTATGAAGCCAATATCACCCTAATACCAAAGCCAAATTATGATATCACCAAAAAAAGAAAATGGCAGGCACATTTCCCTAAAGAATACAGATGCAAAAATGCTCAACAAAATACTTGCTAATCAAATTCAACAACACATTTAAAGAATTTTTCATCATGATCTAGTGGGTTTTAAACCAGGCATGCAAGGGTGGTTCAACACAAGAAAACCAATCAATGTAATACATCACATTAAGAAATCAAAGAAGAAAAATCAAATGATCATCTTGATTGATGCAGAAAAGGTATTTGACAAAATACAGTAGCCTATCTTTTTTTTTTTTTATAGATTTTTTTATTTTTAAATAAGTTTTAGATTACATAAATGTTACATTAAAAATATGGGGATTTCCATATGCCCCACCCCTCCCCCTCTCACACTTATCCACATTAACAACATCTTTCATTGGTGTGGTACATTTGTCACAATTGATGAACATATATTGAAGCATTTGCTACTAACTGTGGACTATAGTTACATTATAGTTTACACTCTGTGCCGCACAATTTTGTGGGTTATGACAAAATATATAATGGCCTGTATCTGTCATTGCAATGTCATGCAGGACAATTCCAATATCCTGAAAATGCCCCCATATTACACCTATTCTTCCCTCTCCCTCCTCTCAGAACCTCTGGTGGCCACTGGTTTTATATCAATGATACAAGTTCTTCCATTGCTAGAATAATAATAAAACAGCATCCTTTCTTGATAAAAAAATACTCCAAAACAGAGCAATTAAAAGAAACTTTTTCAACATGATAAAAAGCACATATGAAAAATCCTCAGCTAACACTGTATTCAAAAGTGAAAGACTGAAAGATTTCCCTCTGAGACTGGGAACAAGACAAGAATGCCCACTTTCATCACTGTTGTTAGTATAGTTCTAGAAGTTCTAGTCAGAGCAATCAGGCAAAAAAAAAGAAATAAAAGATGTCCAAATTGGAAAGTAACAAGTTAAATCTTCGCTATTTGCAGATTATATGAGCCTATACCTACAAAGTTCCGAAAAATCTACAACAAAGCTACTACAGCTAATAAACAACTTCAGCAGAGTGGCAGGATACAAGATTAATATGCAAAAATCAGTAGTGTTTCTATACAATAGTAATGAGCAATCTGAGGAGGAATTCAGGAAAATTCCATTTACAATAGTGATTAAAAGAATCAAATATTTAGGAATAAACTTAACCAAGAACATAAAGCACTTGTATTCAGAAACTACAATGCATTGCTAAAAGAAATCAAAGAAGACCTAAATAAATGGAAGAACATACCGTGTTCATGGATTAGAAGAATAAATATCATTAAGATGTCAAGTCTACCAAAATTGGTATAGAGATTCAATGCAATCCCGACAAATTCCGAATGCTTTTTTTAAAGAAATGGAAAACACAATTATCAAATTTATTTGGAAGAGTAAGGGGCCCAAAATAGCCAGAACATCTTCAAAAGGAAGAACGAAGTTGGAGGACTCTCACATCCCAACTTTAAAGTATATTCACCTAGCTACAGGGGTAAAAACAGTATGGTATTAGCATAAAGACAGACATATAGACCAATGGAACCAAATTGATGGTTCAGAAACAGAACCTCACATCTATGATCAAGTGATTGCTGACAAGGCTGTCAAGCCCAACCACCTGGGCCAGAACAGTCTAGTCAACAAATGATGCCAGGAGAACTGGAAATCCATATCTAAAAGAAAGAAAGAGAACACATATCTCACTACCTTATACAAATATTAATGCAAAATGGATAAAAAACCTAAATATAAAAGCTAGAACCATAAAACTCCTAGAAGAATATGTAGGGAAACATCTGCAAGACCTGGTAGTAGGTGGTGATTTCTTAAACCTTACACCAAAAGCATGAGCAACAAAAGAAAAGAAAATGGATAAATGGAATCTCCTCAAACAAACATTTTTGTGATGCAAAGGAGTTTTTCAAGAATGGGAAAAGGCAGCCCACTCAATGGGAGAAAACATCTGGAAACCACATATCCGATAAGGATTTATTCTCCATATTATATAAAGAGATCATACAACTCAACAATAAAAGAGCAAGCCATCCAATTAAAAAATGGGTAAAAGACTTAAATAGACATTTCCCCAAAGAGGAAATACAAATGGCCAAAAAGAACATGAAAACTATGTTCAATATCACTAACTATCAGGGAAATGCAAATAAAAATGACAATGAGATATCATCTCACACCTCACAGAATGGCCTTTATTGAAGGAAAAAAGAAAAGAAAAAAAAAAAAAAAACAGAGAACAACAAATGCTGGAAAGGATGTGGAGAAACAGGAACACTCCTTCACTATTCGTGGGAATGTAGAATAGTGCAGCCTCTGTGGAAGACAGTTTCACAGTTCCACAGGAAGCTAAATATAGAACCACCATATGATCCAGCAATCCATCCACTAGGAATATATCCAGAAGAACTGAAAACAGTGATGCAAAAAGAAATATGTCCATAGCAACATTATTCACAATTGCCAAAAAGTGAAACTACCTAAGTGTCCCTTAACTGATGAATGGATAAACAAAATGTGGTATATACATATGATGGAATACTATGCTGCTGTAAAAAGAAATGAAATTGCGACACATGTGACAGCATGGATGAACCTTGAGGACATTATATTGAAGTGAAATAAGCCAGACCCAAAAGGATAAACACTGCATGGTCTCACTAATATGAACTAACTTCAAAGAATAAACACACAGAGCTAAAACCCAGGGTATAGGTTCCTAGGAGTTAGGATGAGGGCTGAGAAGGGGTACTGATGCTTAAAGTATGTAGAATTTTTAATTAGCTTGACTGTAGAAGTGTAGAAGTAGACAGAGTTGATGGTAACACATTATAGTGAGTATAACTAATACGACTGGTTTATAAGAGGGATTTTGGCTGAAAAACGGTAGTCTAGGGATGTAAATGTCAATTGAAAGAAAGCTAGAGAATCATCTAGGGACTGAATAAGATAGTGAATCCAGAGGTGAATGAGGATTGTGGTAAAAGAACATGCAAGAATGTTCTTCTATGAACTAGAACAAATGTACATCACTATTACAAGGTGGTAAAATATGGTGCTACATTATTTAGTACAATTAATGTAACTTATGGACTATAGTTAACAGCATTATTGTAATATTTTTGCATCAATGTCAAAGAAGGTACTATATCAATGCTAAGGGTCAATAATAGGGGGATTGGGGATTTTTTCTTTTAGACTAAGTAAAATGTTCAAAAATTTACTGAGGCCATGACTGCATAACTGAGATGAAAGTGAGAGCCATTGAGTGTACACTTTGGATACACTGCACAAAGCATGGGACTATATAAACACAGTGAACCACAAGGTGGAAGATGGACTGTGGTTAACAGTACAAATATGAGAGTGTTCTCTCATGAACTATAACAAATGTACAATACTATTACATGGTGTTAATAATAAGTAGTATACGGAAAAATATACCAATTGTAATTTATGGACTATAGTTAATGGTAATAGACTGATGATGTTCTTTCATAATCTACAACAAATTTCAACAATGTAAGGTATTGGTAGAGGGGAAATATATGGGAATTCTGCACATTATGCATGATTGTTTTGTAAGCTCACAAACTCTCTAATAAAAAATATATATTAAAAATAAAGGGGTGGAAGCAGATGTAACTCAAGTGGTTGAGCACCTGCTTCCCAAGTACGGGCTCCTGGGTTCAATCCCCAGTTCCTCCTAAACACAAACAAACGAGGGAACGGATGTGGCTCAAGCAACTAAGCTCCTGCCTCTAACATGGGAGGTCCCAGGTTCAGTTTCCAGTGCCTCCTGAAAAAAAAACAAGCAAAACAAATGAGAAAACCAACTCAGGGAAGTTGATGTGGCTCAGCATTTGAGCACCAGCTTCCCATATATGAGGTCCCAGGTTTAATCCCCAGTCCCTGGTACCTCAAAAAAAAAAAAAAAAAGAAAGCATCTCTCATTGGGGAGCAGATATAGCTCAGTGGTTGAGCACATGCTTCCCATGTATGAGGTCCTGGGTTCAATCCCTAGTACCTAAAAAAAATTTTTAATTAAAAAATAAAGGAATTGTGGGAAGATGGCATCAGATTAGGCAGGCAGTGATCAACTCTCTTACAAAAACAACGGAAAAACAACCAAAAGCTATTGAACAGACCTGCTCTGGTGGTCAGCAGACCAGGACAGTGCTTCACAACTCCCAGGATGTTGAGGGACAGAGAGATGAAAAACCGAAACAACAAACATAAGTTACCAAACCCCAGCAGCGACTGTGAAGGGTTCCCCTCCCCCACCCCCAAGATATTAAGCTGAGGTAAAATCACTGGTTCATTGCAGCTGACTGAAGTGGAACGGACATCGTCCTCCCTGTCAGCTGTAATAAGGGAAAATGGAAGGGGGATGCGGGGCTTTTCTTCAGTGAATTCGGCCAGCAGAGCTCACTTCAAATCTTGGCTCTAGCCAGACCAAAACACAGTAAAACAGAGACACCTACATGGAAAGGTGCACTGACAAGCGCCATCTGCTGGCCAGTCTGGAAATTGCATAGACAAAAACTGATTCTGGGTCTCTCTACACCAGGAGTTCTTATAAAGGGGTCCGTGAGCTTGAATTGAAATTCAAAAAACATTCTTGTGGGGACATGTTGGTGCAGGTGTGATATATTTATTAAATAATACACAATATAATGTGGACTAGGTAAGGGGTTGTGGTTTTCACCTGACTGGCAAAAGGGGTCTGTGGAACAAAAAAGGTTAAGAACCCCTGCTCTATACTCTAAACCCTGGGAGAAAATCTGCACCCCATTAGTGAGTCCCTGGCACAATTTTGATAACTTAAGCTGGGAAATTTTAAAGACTTATAATAAGTCAAACCAAATATCAAAGAAGAGCTTTGGGGGGGGGGGAAAAAATAGGCGAGAGAAAGAAACTGGTCATCAGAGTAAATTCACCAATATATTCAGATGCCTAGACATCAGCAAAAATTTACAAGCCATACTAGGAAACAGGAAGAGACAGCCCAGCCAAAGGAACAAACCAAAGATCCTGAAGAGATACTGGATTTAAAACAATTAATCAATGATAATCACACAACTCTCCTAAATCAATTTAAAGAATTGAAAGAAAATGACTAAAGAGATAAAGGCTATTAAGATGACTCTGAGTGAGCATAGACAACAATTAGAAAGCCTGCAAAGAAAAGAGACCTTACAGGAATGAAAGACACAATGGATGAAATTAAAAATACATTAGATGCGAATATTCTCACTGTCCTGATTTTGTGATAATCAGGGTAGGCTAAACATTAGAAACCATCCATGTGTCCCCAGACCTAGTTTTTCTCCCTAGGTCTGGTTTTTAGAATGCTGGTGATAAACTAAGCCTGATTTATTATATATGACCATCCTATATGGGAAAAGACTGTAACTCTGGGTATCTTTGGTCAAACTTAAGAGATATAGCAGGGGGACAGATGTGGCTCAGGTGGTTGGGTGACTGTCTTCCATATGAAGGGACCTGGGTTCGATCCCCGGGACCTCCCGGTAAAAATTAAAAAAAGAAAAATATATAAGGCGCATGGGTCACCAGGCCCCGTGCATGGGTGCGCCACCAGGCCATGCCTAGGTGCACTGCCAGGTCCTACGAGCAGGTGTGCCGTCAGGCCCCATGTGCGGGTGCGCCACCAGGCCCCACGAGCCACGCAGCAGGATGATGACGTAACAGGAGAGTGACACAAGGGAGAGCCAAGATGAGATACGCCAAAAACACAGGAACTAAGGTGGCACAGGTGGTAGGACGACTCTCTCCCACATCGGAGGGTCCAAGGATCGAATCCCAGTGAAGACAGGAGGAGAAGGATGAGAAGAGAGGGCAGGAAATGGACACAGAGAGTTGCCCAGCGAATGGACACAGAAACAGCAAAAACGGGGTGGGGGGCGAGTAAAAATGGATAAAAGTAAATAAATAAATAAATCCTTAAAAAAAAATGTATAGAGCAGGAAGATATGGACTACAGTTAGTAGTAATACTTTAACGATGCTCTTTCATGATTTGTT
>JAQZBX010094294.1:0-12042 GCA_029593785.1 Cabassous unicinctus | reverse complement strand
TTTTTTTTTTTTTTTGCTTGCTGTCTGCTTTCTGTGTGTTCTTCTGTGTCTGCTTGTTTTCTCTTTAGGCGGCACCAGGAATTGATCCTAGGACCTTCCAGAGTGGAGAGAGGCTGCTCAATCTCTTGCACCACCTCAGCTCCCTGGTCTGCTGTGTCTCTTACTGTCTCTTGAAAAAGGTAAGAAAATAAAAAGGATAATAGTAATAATAATAGTAAACGTTAGAAAAGGAACTGTATAAGACCTAGGAAAATGAATATTTAACTCATGTAAGCAGTGTAGAGTAATAGGAATAAAAAAGTGGAGTACCTACAATGAAATGGGAAACCAAATACAGAAAAATATATAGAATGAATTAAAAGGCCAGAATGATGAGGAGAGAGGGAAAGAGAAAAGAAAGAACAAAAAGAATAAAAGTTAATAAAAGGAAGAAAACAGAATAGACGAGATAGAAATAAAAACCAGAAAAATTGAGGACTAAATGAAGAGAGGTGGGATGTAAGAACAACAACAGAAAACAGAAGATAGAAAGATGAAGGAAGGAAAAGAGAGAGCGTTGACTGACAAAATCGGTATACACAGAAAAGGGGAAATCAAGGAAGAGGAAACACAGCAAGCAAGAAACAAGCCAGTAGCACCTAATTAAAGAAAAAAAGCGGGGGGTGGGGGAGAGGAAAGAAAAACAAGAAAACAAAGAAAACAAACACACAAGCAAGCAGTCAAGCAAAAACTAAGGAAGAACAGCCTTCTCTCAGGCCCCTGTGGAGCTTCTTAGGCTGCCTGTGTTCCTCAATCAATCACCCTGCAGCCTTCCCTCTGCAGGTTTTGAAGCAGGTTTTAGTGAGTAAAGTAAGTTAAATTTTTAAATAAAGTAAACTTTTTTTTAGGAAAAATAAGAGCCCCAATAGAAGCTAATACTAAAATAATGTCTATGTTTTCCCTGTCCTAAAGTATCAGCTGGATGTTTGATATCCTGGTGGATCACTACTCTGAGGAGCTGGAAATTGAGCTAGAGACCTTGTATATTCAAGGTGGAAACTCCTCCACTGAGCTAAACTTTCTCGTTAGGTCAGTTAGCTCTTCAGAAAGCTATCCAGTCACTTTCCCTCGGGCAGGTTGACTCTTTGCAGTAGGATAAATTCCTGCTGATTAGGAGTCTGTCCCTGCCCCCTTTCTAGTCTTATTGCTTTCTCTCTCAGGGCAGCAGGAAGCAATAGACTGTGTGAGGGGATTCCCCCTCACCTCTCCCAGTCAGGTTTAGTTCTCTTTTGAAATTCAAATGGGACCCTGGTGACTGACCTCACTGCAGAAAAATGAATCTCAACCCTCTTCCAGACCACCCTTTCCTCCTAGGGGACCCTAAATAGGCTCTTGGTAGCTTATTAAGTGCTCTCTACTGCCCACCTCCCTTAGGGGAGTTGAAATTTTGATAGTTTTCAGCACAGGACTAGTCAATTGCCTGACTTCACCCTCTTCAGGCCAAATTTCTCTATCCTAGGTCAGTTAGGTAAATCAGGCTGCCTTAGCAGATTTGCCTCTCCCTTCTTCCTGGTGCCACCTCAAGCCAGCTAGTATGTTCCTCAAAGCTCAAAGGGGGTCTAGGCAACCAAACCCATAGAAAGGAAACCCCTCTCCACCCTTGGCTAGAACCTTCCCACTCTTGGAGAACGCTCCCTCCCACTGGGTGGCCGCTGAGAGTCAGGGATTGGGATTTGCAGTGGCTTTGCCTTGAGAGTGGAACTTAGCCGTTCCGCAGTGTCCAGCCTCAGAGGCAAGAAACTCAGGGTTTTACCTTGAGCAATTTATCTCTTTGTCCAGCTTCCTCCAGATTGATGCCCTGAAGCCTCCCGCACCATAGATTCCCAAAACAGCTCACTCAGGCAGGATCTTGCCCCCACTCAGCCATTTTTTGCAAGAGAGGTGGTGAATCCACACTTAAACCAACAGCATCTTGCCCAGATGCCTTGGTTAATAGTCTCTCATTGTCTCTCTTCTGTGTCTCTTTTTGTTGCGTCGTCTTGCTGTGCCAGCTCTCCGTGTGGGCCAGCACTCCTCACCGGCCAGCATTCCTCACCGGCCAGCTTGCTTTTCACCTGGAGGCCCTGGGAATCAAACCCTGGACCTCCTATATAGTAGACGGGAGCCCAATTGCTTGAGCAACATCCGCTTCCCAATACCATGCTGTTTTGACCACTTTAGCTTTGTAATATGTTGCAAGGTCAGGCAGTGAGAATCCTACCGCATCGCTTTTCTTTTTTAGGATGTTTTTGGCTATTCAGATGCTCTTTCCTTTTAAATTTGGTAATTGCCTTTTCTATTTCTGTAAAATAGGCTGTTGGAATTTTTATTGGCATTGCATTGAATCTATAAATCAGTTTGGGTAGGATTGACAGCTTCACAATATTTAGTCTTCCAATCCGTGAACACAGAATGCCTTTCCATTTGGTTAGGTCTTCTTTGGTTTCTTTTAGCAGTGTTTTTGTTTGTTTTTTTTTTTGGAATAAAAAATCCATTTTACTGATACATATTATTAAAGTGTACAATTCATCCAAAGTGTACAATCAATGGTATTTGGTAAAATCACATAGTTGTGCAAGCATTTCTTCAATCATTATTAGAGCATTTTCATTATTTCAGTAATAATAATAATAAACAAAAAACAGATAAACAAGGAAATTCTTCACCTCTCAATCTCTCTATGTTTCTTCTCCTATTCATAGCTGCTATTTCTGGCTATTCTTGCACATTTATTTATTTATTTATTAAGCAGTTTTATTGAGATATAGTCACATACCATACAATCTATCTAAAGTGTGTAATAAATGGCTTTTACTATAATCACAATGCTATGCATTCATCATCACAAAAAATTTTAGAACTATTTTATTACTCGATAATAATAATAGCTCCCTCCCTTTTCCTGGGTAGGAAATAATTCTGCTCCTCTCTGTATCCTCAATAACCAGTTCTGGCCAGTAGGGAGGGTGTTTGTGAGAGTTGGATCTCTTTTGTCCCCTTCCAGCTACCAGGGCAAACAATCATGTGGCCCTGCCTGGGCTTGAAGTGCTTGTGGGACACAGCAGACCAAATTTTTTGGCCAAAAGCTGAATCAGCCTTAGGCTACATCCCTCTTTCTCTCCTTTCCTGGGTAGGTGGACCACTGTGGCCCTGTCTAACCATAGTCACCAGCCAGAGGCTAGAGAATTCAAAACTGCTCTAAGGGTGTTGGGATAGGTTCTAGCAGCTGCAACTTTTACTCACAGAGTTTTCCCATCAAGATTCTTTTCCTTTGCCCCTTTCTCTTCTGGGTGGTGTCCAACCTTCCCCTGGTGTCCTAAACTCTAAAACAATTTTTTCAGGCCATTTCTGCCTGTCCTCTAGCTATTTTTCTTGTAGATACATGAGTCCTGTGTCTCTCTAATCCTCCCTCTTTCTGGAAGTTCACTTCCATAGTAACTTCTGTTTGAGAGAATATCCAACAAGTATAGAGTTTCTAGCCTGAATATAATACTATCTGAAGTTTTATTTGTTTGCTTGTTAATTTCTTTATATTTATACCCTACTTGGGATGAGGGAAGTTATGAAACTGCTTCAAGTCTTACGGTTATCATGTATTTCTGAAAGGATTGAAGAGTTTTTAAATATTTTAAATTATTGTTTCAAGAATAATGTTTACTAAAATTCAAACCATACAGACTTATTCAGATATAACCCAGTTAGCTTCCCGATGATTTTTTTTATGCATATACTAACAAATGTGTATGTGCAAATATATATGTGCATATTTATGTATATGCATGTATGTGTCTATGTATTTGCAAAATGGGACCACATTTCACAAACTTACTGCTCTGCAACTTGTTTTACTCATTAACTATAGACTGTCACTTCTAATTAAGTAAATAAAATTCTGCCTTCTTTATTTTTTAATCAACCCTGTAATAATGCTATTGAAAAGAGGTACAATTTTAAGTCAACTCATTCACACTCATTCCTTCCAACTACAAAACTTCTCTGGTTCTTACAAAACTTAACTTAATAAATTTAATAGTACCTAATTATTTGAATATACAGTTCTTCCTGTCTGAAAATTCATCAGTAAATAGTTCATTAGCAACTAGGACCACCACAAACCTAGTATTCCTAGAAAAGAAGGAACTTATTAAATTAGAAGGATTTGGGCACCTAAAAAGAAACAGCATGGCATAACAAAGAAAGCACTGTACAAGCAGCCAAAGATGTTGAGTTCTAGCTTGGATTCTTTCTGTTGGACCCCAAACAAGTCACCAACATTACTGGGCTTCAGTAGTTTAAGATGAGGGCATTAATATCTGCCTGACTAATTCAAAAAGTTACTTTGAGGATTACATAAAGCAAAATCTATGCAAGCTGTGCTGATCTGAAGTTCTACGTACCTCAGAAAAACATGTTCTTAAATATAATCCATTCCTGTGGGTGTGAACCTATTGTAAGTAGGAACTTTTGATGAGGTTACATCAGTTTAAGGTGTGGCCCACCTCAGTCAGGATGGGTCTTAATTCTATTACTGGGGTCCTTTATAAGAGAATGAAATTCAGACCCACAGAGAGAAAGTCAGAGGGAACAGCCAGAATCTGAAATTCAATGGACCCAGAAAAGAAGGGAGAAACCAGGAAACGCTGCCATTTGCCTTGCCATGTGACAAGCTAGGGACCAAGGATTGCCAGCCGCCAGCCCAAAATGCCACGATCTTTGGGGAGAAAGCATTGCCTTGATGATGACATGATTTGGACTTTTCCTCTAACCTCAAAACTGTGAGTCATTAAATTCCCATTGTTTAAGCCAGCCCATTGCATGGTATTTCCTTGAGCAGCCAAGGAAACCTAAAACACAAGCACTTTGAAAACTAAACTTCCACAAATAAGTGTTATGTGGTGATTTTGATGAGTTCAATTGAACCATTAGGAAGAATTTGGGCATCTTACACTAATGTTGAGATCTCTGATTATACCAGGTGTGGGAGATGCGATGGCCACAAATTCTTTGTTATAACTTCTATTGAGAGGGGATGTCTAATTCCCTTTGCCTTGAATACTTTCCAATAGAGTGTAGCAGAAGTGCTGTTCTTGGATTTCTTTTTCTTTTTTTAAAATTATTTTTAAAGAAGCTTTAGATTACATACATGTTACATCAAAAATATAGGAGATTCCCATATACCCTACCCCCTTTCCCTCCCAAACTTTCCCACATCAACATCTTTCATTAGTGTGGTACATTTGTTACAATTGGTGAATATATATTAAAGCATTGCTACTAACCATGGACTATAGTTTACATTATAATTTACACTTTGCCCCACACAATTTTTTAGGTTTTGACAAAATTTATAATGGCCTGCATCCATCATTGCAATGTCATTCATAACAATTTCAATGTCCCAGAAATGCCCCCATGTTACACTTATTCTTCTCTCTCCTGCCCCTCAGAACCTCTGGTGACCACTGCCTTTATATCAATGACACATATTCTTCCATTGCTAGAATAATAATAAGTATACTTTAGTCCATAGTTGCATTCCCCCCTTATGTTTGTTTATTCCTCAGTCTTGAGGAATTTGGAATGGTGATGCCCACTCTGTTTCTGATTGAGAGGGGGCTTAGATCCCATGGGGCAGATGGATGGAACTGTCTTGCTTGCAGTTGTATATACTGTTTTTTTTTTGCGGGGGGCGGAATGGGCATTGTCCATCATCATCCTTTTGTTGGTTGTCCTGGGTGAGTCCAATGAACAGGAGAGTAGGTGTTGCAACTCTGCTGAGATCCAGAGCTCAACCAGTATATGAACGGACCAAAGATTTAAGTCTCTGGGACATATATTTAACAAGTATAGTGCTACTTATAAGTTCAAATAAAAGGGGCAGAAGTGTCATGTGTAGGGGAATTATAAATGATTCTAACTCTGTTACATTAGGGAGCATAAATTCCAAAGTAAGGCCCACTGAGAGTGTGCCGAATTCCTGAGCTTGTCTGCCCTGCTTATAGTGTCTAGATGTCTCTAGAGCCCTCAAGAGCTTCACTGTTTGAGGCACTGTTTAGTGCGGCAGTACATGAGATTCCTGCTGAGACGTGCTGTTCTTGGATTTCTGAGGCTACGTCAGAAGAAGCCTTTTAGCTTTTGCCTTGATCTCCAGGAACAGTAGCTCTAGGTGAATCCAGGCACCAAGTAAAAAGACCAACTCCTGGGGGCGGATGTGGCTCAAATGGTTGGGCGTCCGTCTGCCATATGGAGGGACTTGGGTTCGATCCCTGGGACCTCCCGGTAAAATAAAAATATATATATAGAAGGCACATGGGCTGCCAGGCTCTGTGTGCCGGTGAGCCGCCAGGCCCCAGGAGCCATGCAGCAAGATGATGACATAAAAGGAGAGAGACAAGACGAGATGCTCCGAAAGCGCCGAAAACCAGGAGCCAAGGTGGCGCAGATGGCTAGAACACCTCTCTCCTACATCGGAGGTCTTCAGGATCGAATCCTGGTGAAGACTGGAGGAGGAGGATGAGAAGAGATGAATCAGACACAGAGAATTGCCCAGCGAATGGACACAAAACAGCAAATGGGGAAGGGGGGGTTTAAAATGGATCAAGTAAAAATAAGTAAATCTTTAAAAGCAGGAATCCAAGCCCAGAGGCTGGAGCCAGGTCTGTATGGAGATAAGGAGAAAGAGAAAAGTAGGGTGTTGCCAGGAACTTGGTAATGCTTAACAAAGCCTGGAGGTCCAACATTGTTCACAGGATGATAAAACTCTTGAGAGTTGGAAGGAAGTGTATGTGGCAAAATGACAAGTGGTATTTGTTTTTACAAATTTTATTTTATTTATTTATTTATTTATTTATTTGGTATTGGGATTGAACCTCAGAAAGGTGCTCAACCACTGAGCCACACCTGCTCCTCTGTGTTTTTTTAAGATTTGTATTTTTATCCCTGCCCCCCCGCCCCTCCACCGTTGTCTGCTCTTTGTGTCCACTTGCTGTGTGTTCTTCTGTGTCTCTTGTCTTCTCTTTAGGTGGCACCAGGAGCCGATCCTGGAACCTTTTGGAGTGGGAGAGAGGCACTCAATCTTTTGCACCTCAGCTCCCTGGTCTGCTGTGTCTTTTATTGTCTCTCCCCTGTGTCTCTTTTTGTTGTGTCATCTTGCTGCACCGGCTCTCCATGTGGGCCAGCACTCCTGCGTGGGCCAGCTCTCCACTTGGGCCAGCTCACCACGTGGGCCAGCTTGTCTTTCACCAGGAGGCCCTGGGAATTGAACCCTGGACCTCCTATATGGTAGATGCAAGCCCAATCGCTTGAGCCACATCCACTTCCCTCCCCTGTTTTTAATAATTTTAAACCTACGCAGAGTTGGATGAAACCTTGAAACTATCCTGAAGATGTTATAGTCTAGATACCTCCACGCCCCCAATTCTTCTGCCATAGTCGAATTTAAACATGTTCCAAAAGTGTGTATGTTTGTGTATGGTGATGGAGGGGAGTGGAATGGGACAAACTAAGGATGGGGAAATTGCTGACAAGATAAATGGAAATATTTTGAGAACATAGAAGAGAATTTGGTAGTGAAGCAACTTCAAGTTGGGCATGACTCTCTTCCTCTCTTCCAAAGAGTGTTTCTCACTTTTGTCTCTTAGAGCAAAGGCAGCAGATAGGAATGGATAGTTGCCATTCTCTTGCCTGTCCATCATGTAAAACTCCTTATTTGGCAGATCTTCACATTGTATGACACCCTGCTTCCTACTCTGGAAGCTGAAAAGAGGCCAAATTTCTCTCTTCTACCCCACTGGAAGCTAGGGTACAGGCACATGGTCAAGGCTTAACAATTGGATCCTCCTCAAGTCTTTGAATCCTGAACTAGTAATGCAAACATATAGGGACCATTTAGAATTCTCCAGAGTCTAGAGGCAGCAATAACTATGGCTGCAGGGCCACAAGGGGTATCCTTGCCATCTGCTTCAGTGATGATGTGACTTTGGCTGTGGTTCCTGCTGACCAGCCTTGAGTTCTGGACACTTTCCCAGCCTGATCCCCCAGCCTTCCAGATTATTCTATAAGTCATCTGGTACCTATCTAGAGTCAGTTTCTATAGTTTACAACCAAGAACCTTCACAATTCAACAAAAAAAATGCTTTTCTAGATTATTAGTGAGGGAAATTCAGTATGTGCAACCTCCTTCCCAACTCAGGAATCTTCTTTCTTTTTAAAAATTTAATTTAAAATTTTTAAGAAAAATTGTGAGTTTACAAAGCAATCATGCATAATATACAGGATTCCCATATACCACACCACCACCAATACCTTGCATTGTTGTGGGGAATTAGTTACAATTGTTAAAAGAACATCAAAATATTGCTATTAACTATAGTCCATAGCTGAAATTAGGTGTATTTTCCCCATAAACTACCCTATTATTGACACCATTTATTAGTATTATATATTTGCATGAAAGAATATTCTCATATTTGTACTCTTAACCACAGTCCATCATCGACCATGGGGTTCATTGTGTTACACGGTCCCATGCCTTGTATAGGCCATCCAAAGTATATACTCATTGGCTCTCAGTTTTATCACAGAGTTCTGCTGTCATCACCTCAATTTTAGAACATTTTCATTACTCCAAAAAGAAAAATCCCATACCCCCTTATACCTCCCTCTTGTTGACACTTAGCACATAGATATAGTACCTAAGTTGCCATTTGTTTTAGGTTGCTAAAGGTTCCAATGCAAAGTGCCAGAAATGTCTTGGCTTTTATAAAGGGGGCTTATTTGGGGTAGAAACGTACAGTTCTGAGGCCATGAAATGTCCAACTCAAGGCAACATAACAGGTGCTTTCTCATCAAAGTCAGCTGCCAGATGGTGAAGCAAGATGGTGGGTGATCTCCACCTAGGTCTCTGCCTTCCCCTCCAGAACCTACCGTCTCCCAGAGTTCAGCTGAGGGCAACCAGGCACAGAGCTTGTCTCTTACCCGACCTCCTCCCTTAGTCTTGGCTGCTCCACTTTCTTCCCGAGTGCAGCTGCAAGCTACATTAGCCAAAGGAGTGCTGACACAAAGTACCAGAAATCTGTTGGCTTTTATAAAGTGTATTTATTTGGGGTAAAAGCTTACAGTTGCAAGGCTGTAAAGAGTCCAACTCAAGGCTGTTTTCTCACCAAAGTCTGTTTCATGTGTTGAAGCAAGATGGCAGGCATGTCTGCCTGGTCTATCCTTTCTTCCTCTTAAGGCTCTGTGGACCCAGCTTCTTCCCATCTCAGCTGTAGGCTGACATTTCTGGGCTCAGCTGCTCTGTTCTCTTCAGCTGTGAACCATCAGGCGAATAGCTCACTTCTCTCCGGGCTTTAGCTGTTTGAGCCCTTTCTCCTCTGGTATCTATGGAGCTCTCTCTCTTCCTGCATCTTTTTCTGTGCATCTTCTTGAGTAACTATCTATCAGTCCACCAAAGGGGCGAGGATTCAACCTGAGCCATGCCTTACTGACATGGTAGAACCAAAGCCCTAATCTTAACATAGTTTAGTCAAAGACATCTCAGCTGAATCTAATACAATCAAAGGGTATCACACCCAGGGGAACAGACCAATTTACAAACATAATCCTTATTTTTTTAAAAATTCATAAATAATATCAAACTGCTACACAAACTATCAAGCATATGACTCATCTCTCTTTGAGCCTCTTGGGGCTTCTCTCCTTGAGCTCAGCTGTGGGTGAACCTCGAGTCCTTTCTCTCACATTGCAGGATCAAATATGGCTGAACTCCCTTTTCTTGTGTGTTTCCCTTTATATCAGCTCCAGTAAGAGGGTGGAGACTCAACCTGAGTCATGCCTCACTTCTGACAGAGTCCAATCAAAAGAATGTCACACTCACACGAATGGATTAGTTCAAAAGCATCATTTTTCTCTTTTTGGGATTCATAAAAGAACTTCAAACTGTCACACCATTGATGCACAAATATTACAATATTACTGTTAACCATATTCCATAAGTTACATTAGTTGTATTTTCCCATGTATCACCATATTCTTAACACCCTGTAATAGTGATGTACATTTGTTCTAGTTCATAGAAGAACACTCTTGTATTTGTACTATTGTGGCAGTTTGAAATTATTTTATGAACCCCAAAATATTATCCTTTTAAGCTAATTCATTCCTGTGGGCGTGAGACCCTTTCAATTGGACTACAGCAGGAAGGCTCAAAGAGCTGAGGTCCAGGGAGAGATGATCCATATGTCTGATAGCTTGCAACTGAACTGGAGTAGAAAGCAGAGCAGCCAAGCCTGAGAGAGGAGGCCAGGTAAGAGACAAGTCCTATGCCTGGTTGCCTACAGCTGAGCTACGAGAGAGAATACAGCCTGGAGGGGAAGGCAGAGACCTAGGCAGAGATCACCTGCTATTTTGCTTCAGCATGTGGCACTCACTTTGGTGAGAAAGCACTTCTTATGGTGCCTTGAGTTGGACTTTTCATGGCCTCAGAACTGTAAGCTTTTACCCCAAACAAATCCCTTTTATAAAAGCCAACCTATTTCTGGTACTTTGCATCGGCAGCCTTTGGCAAACTAAAGCAACTATTAACCACAGTCCCCATCCACCACCAAGTTCACTATGTTATACAGTCCCTAGATTATCTTCTAGCTTTCTATTGACATTTATGTCCCTAGACTACCCCTTTCAGCCACAATCACATTTATAAATCAGTGGTGTTATACTCACTATAATGTTACCATCAACTCTATGCATTTCCAAATATTTACAATCAACCTTGTTAAAAATTCTACATACATTAAACATCAGCTTCCCCTTCTCAATCCTCATTCTATCTCCTAGTGACCTATACTCTAGATTTTAACTCCATAAATTTACTTGTATTTAGTTCATATTAGTGAGACTATACAATATGTATGTTTTTGTGTCTGGCTTATTTCACTCAACATAATGTCCTCAAGGTTCATCCATGTTGTCAATTGCATCCCAATCTCATTTTTTCTTACAGCTGAATAGTATTCCAATGTGTATATATCCCACATTTTGTTTATCCATTCATCGGTTGATGTACACTTGGGCTGGTTTCATCTTTTGGCAATTGTGAATAGTGCTGCTATGAAAATTGGTGTATAAATGTCAGTTCACATCCTTGCTTTCAGTTCTTCTGAATATATTATAGTAGTGAGATTGCTGGATTATTCAGCAGTTCTATATTTAGCTTCTTGAGGAACTGACAAACTGTCTGCCACAGAGGCTGCACTCATTCCCACCAACGGTGAAGGAGTGTTCCTATTTCTCTACATCCTCTCCAGCACTTTTAGTTTTCTGTTTTTTAAAATAATAACCATTGTATAAGGTGTGAAATGGTAACCCATTGTAGTTTTGATCTGCATTTCCCTAATAGCTAGTGATGCTGAACATTATTTTCATGAGCTTTTTGGCAATTTGTATTTCCCCTTTGGAGAAATGTCTATTCAAGTTTTTTGCCCATTTTTAAATTGAGTTATTTGTCTTTTTATCATTGAGTTGTATAATGTCTTTATATAACATGTATATCAAACCCTATTGGATGTGTGATTTCCAAATATTTTCTCCCATTGAGTAGGCTGCCTTTTTATTTTCTTGACAGCCTTTTGAAGCACAAAAGTGTTTAATTTTGAGGAGGTCCCATTTATCTTTTTTTTTTTTTTTTTTTTTTTTTTTTTTTTCATTTCTTGTGCTTTGGTTGCAAGGTTTAAGAAACCACCACCTATCACAAGATTTTGAAGATGTTTCCCTACATATTCTTCTAGTAGTTTTATGATTGTAGCTTTTATATTTAGGTCTTTGATCTATTTGGAGTTAATTATTTTATAAGATGTGAGATAGGGTTTCTTGTTCTTTCTTTTGGGTAGACTCTTCTGGCCCAGCTTACTGGCCTTGACAGCCTTGTAAAAAACCAGATGGCCATAGATGTGAGGCTCTATTTATGAACTCTCAATTTGATTCCATTGATCAACATTCTATCTTTATGCCAGTACCATGCTATTTTTT
>JAQZBX010094293.1:0-12044 GCA_029593785.1 Cabassous unicinctus | reverse complement strand
ATATATATATATATATAACAAATAACATTTATGTAAACAAATGCACATATATGCATATGTATTTATATATCATTTTACAAATAAAAAAAATAAACTATAAAAAAAAGTTTTATAAAATAACTACTTATTATATTATAATTATATTTTATTTACAATTTCAATTAGTTTGCAGAGAATAGACATCTTAATTATACTGGGTCTCCCCTTAGATAAAGTGATATATTTTTTCATTCAATCAGGACCTATTTTGAGTCTCTAAAGGAAGTTTTTTAGTTTCTTTCACATTGATGACTCAAGCTACTTGATAGTTTTATGATGGTGATTTGAATTATTTTCTTTATGAATTGTTTTCAATTGCATTTTTATAAGACTTATATATATATATATGTATATGAATACTACAGTTTTGTATATTTATTTTGTAGCTGCCATTTTACTTTAATTTTAGATAGCATAATCATTTTAATTTAAGTGGACTCTCCAGGTTTCAAGTGGATAATTAGAGCATTTCCAAGTCATAAAGGTTTCACTTTCCTTTCACCATTTATTAAATTACCTAGAACTTGCAGTTATGAATTATGGGGGTGACAGTGGGCATACGATTTGACTTTGAATATTCTTTAACAAATTAAGATTTTCTGATTATTTTATCATTTGTCTTAGTAACATGGAAAGTTGTATTGATAGATTTTTCATACTGCTGAGCTATTCTTTGTATCCTTTTCTCTAGAGTTCCTCTCCACATAATAGACCAGACAGCCTCCCACACAGTTTCAAGATTTACCTTTATTACTTCTTTTTGGATAAAATAGTTTTTGTTTTGTTTTGCTCAAGAGTTGGTTCACACTAAAATGTGTTTCCAGATTACATGTCAATGACAATTTTTCAATAAGTATATGTCTCCTTAGGCTTCTTGCTGTCATTTCTGTAGCCCTTATTCCCTACTATCCATTCTTTTCCTATAAGACTTTTTTGATCCTCATTTTAAAAATTTAAATCCATCTCTGTTTGGTTAGGCTATATTTTAGAAAGTCCCACACATCAATCCCCTCTCTCCCCACCACTGAAATGATACATGTGGCCTATACTTTTAAATTTTGCATATTGTTTTTCATATATCTTTGTTGATTTTTCACATGATTAAAATTGTATATACAATTATATAAAATATATATAATTAATAATAAATATAATAGATTTGTTATAATCAGCAATGAATGTATTTATATAAATATGCATATGATATAAATAATATATACATAGATACAAACATATCAGTGTTATGATAGTATATTACCTTGGCCTCCACTACTACTCAACGTATGTTGATAATAGTTTTTAATGTATTTTGAAACATGACGTGCTTCTAGTGAGGGTACAGGTTTTATGATATACAAAAAACATTTCACAATAATGTTGGCATTTCAATTTTATTTGAGGGAAATTAGAAGAACACAACTGTACTTAAATATCTTTCTTTCCATAATTAACCAGTTTTTTCCTTTCTTTTCTGCAATATGGTTCTTAGCATTGTCTTTTAGTCTAACAAAGTGTCAAGTTCTTAACTTACTTTATATAACAATAAAGATATGTTGCTTAGAAATGTGAGCTATTGGATATTTACAAATGGATTGCTATCTACCATAACAACATTGGCTATGCTACATGAATAGACTCTTAAGTTTCCCTGGAGATCATCACTATGTGGTTTCTTGTTAACTGAAACATAAAGTGCAGGATATGCTTTTATATGGGAGATTCAGGGTTTTCATAGATTATATGTGTAACTGAGAGTAAGATTTCCACAACTTTTCATACAGAAAGTATTTTCTCAATTACATAGTGATTCATTATAGGAAGACATATATACAAAGCCCTCTCATCCACAAGTTATTAGAACCCGTTTGGTCAGCAAAACTGTAAAGTAGTCACATGAAAATGAACTCTGCTGAAAAATGTCTTATAATTTACTGTTTCTTAATTGCCTGAAAACATGGCCAGCACTTCATTGGCCATGGATATTTAAAAGTCATGTCTTTAAATGCAATTGGGAATACAGACACAAATTTAAAAAACAAAGACAACAAAAAAAACCCATACTTTTAAAATAAGTATCCTCTAAAATTATACCTTTCAAAGGTATGGTTAGAAAAATTATTTTACTTTATTGTCTGCATGATGTCCTCAACAAATTAAACGTGTGTTCCAATTGAACTGCCTAGCACAAAATCTTTGTAGAGGTCCTTATAAATACTTGTTGCCTGGATTAATTCCATCGTAGTTCTTTTTTATAATTATTAATCATTAGCTTCAAATGATAATTTTTATTTTTTTCAAAAAATTTTTCAAGTGTATCCAATATCATGGTTAAGATGAGTAATAGATAAAGATGAAATAACTAATTTGGTTAGCTTTAACTCTTTTGGCTTAATATTAGCTCTGAGCTAAGGGAAACTTTGGAAAGCCAAATGAAATGAATAGTCATGAGCATTTGGCTTCAATATAGGGAAGAAACTTGTTCTAAATGAGATGTCTAGGTACTTATGTCCTGGATGTGTTGCTGTGTCTGGGAACTGAGTGAAAATACATGTGCGTGCCAATTTCAAAGGACCAAAAGGAGTAGGAGCGGCATCTAGCTCATTGAGGCCGGTGTGGTGTCTGCTCGTCTTCTTTAGGAAGCATCAGGACTCCAGGTGACCTCCCATGTGGTCCCACCAGTCACAAAGAGCAGACACCTAAACAAGCAGATGACACAGATGCCACGGTCTGTGGGGAGGAGATGTGGCACAAGCCGTTGGGCACTCCCCTCCCATGTAGGAGGTTCCGGGTTCAGTTCCTGGTGCCTCCTGGAGAACGTGAGCAAACAATGAGCGGTCAGACGAGAGAGAACCACATGGGGGTTGGGGAGAGGATAAATAAAAAAATAAAATAAGAATAAATTTATAAAAAATGGAAAAAAAAAAAAAAAGGAGTAAGAGGCAAGAAACATGGATTCAAGTTCCAGTTCCAGTCTCATTGTTTATTAAAAGGAGATCTTATCAATGAAATATGGTTTATAATATCTTTCCTATCAGAGAACATCACTATAATACATGAATTTGCTTTGTAAAATAGTATTTAAATAATATAAAAATAATAATGACAATAGTAATAGCTACATGTTGCTGTTTACTTGATATGTGCCAAGTACTTCACAAGTGCTTTACCTACCTTTTCATTTAATGCTTGTGAAACCCTATGAAAGGTGTACTCTTACTATAACTTTGAAAACCATGAAGCTTAAGCATGGTTAGGTAACCGGCCCAACCTCACACAGCCAGAAATGGTGGTCCTGGAGTTTGAAGGTAGTCCATTATGCCAGATTAACTCCCATTATAGAAGTATTAGGCTCTATTTTAAGTAACAGGAAATAGGACAAGGAGATTTAATGCATATATACATTTTATTCTTAACCCAATATTCTATGTTCCTAAGAAGTATATTTTCCTGTACATCTGTCAAAAGATTTTTGAAACTTATGTAAATTTAGCAGAAGTTAGAGAAATGCTTAGCATTTCTGACATACTCTAAAATATAGACAAGCAAGAGAGATTCTATTTTGAAATGTATAGCAGGGAAAAGAAGAGGAAGAGTGAAGAGGAACTGCTCAGAGAACTTGGAGAAAAGAAAGGCTGTTGGCTGAGACAGCAGCATCAAGAATTAAGAGTAATGTCCAAAGAGAAGCACATGTTTTCAGGTAACTTATAAGTTCATTAAAAGGAAGGCATTCCAATTGATTGTGATTCCTCAGTGAACAATCTCCGAAAGTTAATCACCAAAATGTACTGTGCATATTAACACATGATCTATTGAATTTACCAAATAGGATAAGAATAATCATACAGCTTTACAGTTTATAGAACTTTACAAGTTTACTTATCACTTATCCGAATCATATCTCATTAAATGTATTCTCAACTGTAATTAGAATCCTGGTTATTAGAACTGGAATCTGTCTAAGGGTTAAGGGAAAGCAAATAATTTATTTTAAATAATCATTAAACACAAGGCAGCCTCTACATTCCTCTTCTCATTTGAGATTCACAGCAACCTCAAAGGTAGGTATTATCATCATCCTACTATTGCCGATAAGACTCAAAGAATTTTAATGGGATACAAGAGACAGGCAACAGTAAAGGTCCACACAGGGACCTATGGACCAGTATCTTCATTGGGAGGACGGGTCTCATGGAGTTCTTCATGGAGGCAGTACAGTAGTATTATGTAAGGGGAATGAAGTGGGAAATAAATTCTTGGCAGAATTATTATAAATTGCAAAAAAGCCAAATTGCCACTGGATGTGATGTCCAGAGATTCACAGAACTGGAAATCAGAGGTTCAAAGTGACAAGATCACAGAGTATATTGAAGGAAGAGGATTGAGGCATGATGTTGAAAAGGGACAGAAGACCATTATTTAATATTTTTTCATACTATAATAACCTCTTGAAATCACTCATATTTGTGATATTAATAGTGTAATCACTTCTATGTTGGGAATTTTCCAATTTTCATTTAGTGACTACCAAGTACTTTAACCTCATAAAATCATAAAATACTATTATTTCAGTTTTTTGAGATATGTTGAACTGATTATAGATAATTTTGTATTATTTAGTATAATTTTGTATTATACTAAATAATGCAAATATTTTTTAAACGTTAAAAAGCTGAAGTTCTACATATTCATCAATAATTAAAAGAGTAACAGCAAATTAAACATAAAGAAAATAGAAAATAGAAAATGAATATAAAAAGAAAACAATAAAAGACAAATATGCAGAGGATTTAAAATGTTGAAGCACAGTCAATTTTGAATGGATTGTACAAAGCATGTACTGTATAACACAGTCTATCCTGTGGTGGAAGATGCATTGTAGTTAACAGAACAAATATGAGAACATTCTGTCATGAAATATACCAAGTATATTAGACTAATACAGGGTATCATTAACCAGGTGGGTTGAGGGAAGAATACACCAAATGTAAGATATTGGCTATAGTTAGTATTAATGTTTTAATGATGCTCTTTCATTCTTGGTAACAACTGTTTCACAATGATGCAAGATGTTGGTGGTGGGTTAATGTATGGGAACCCGGTATGATGATATGTATGATTATTTTTTAAGTACACAATTTAAACTATACACTTATTGTTATGGTTGTTCATATATGAATGATAACCTTCAATACCAAAAGTTAAAAGAAAAAACTCTAAGGTAACTCTAGAAGAAGACAAAATTGATAAACCCCTAGAAAGATGTATTAAGAAAAAAATTGCAAGTAATTAATACCAAGATTTCAAAGATGGTCATCCGTACAGAAATTTTTTAACCTTATAACAAGATAATATAAATAACTTCATGACAAGACTTTTGAAAATTTAAATGTAATTCATAAATTCCCAGTAAACTAAGTTACTGAAACAGTCCTAAGAAAAAGTAAAAATCTGTAAATTTTATCTATTAAGGATATTGAATGCATAGTTTAAAACTTTCTTATAAATTTTCATTGTGACCAATATTTTTACTAGGGAATTCTACCAAACTTTCAAGGAAAAAATAATACCCATTTACTCAGACTCTTTCAAAGAATAAGAAAAATGTGAAAACTTCTCAGTTCAGTTTATGAGAAGAGCATAACAGTGGTATCAAAATCTGTTAAGGAGATTACAAGAAAGGAAATTTATAGGCTGCTCTCTGTAAACATAAACTCATTTATCCTTAAAAAAATGTATAAGCCAAATCCAGCAATATTTTATAAAGCGGCTTTATCATGACAAAGTTTGGTTAATGCAATGTAACTCAATACATAAGCCCCTAGAAAGGAGAAACAGTGTTGTCAATAAATGCAAGAAAGTATTTAATAAAATTTAATACCCAGTCATGATTTTCAAACAAGCAACGAAAATATCCCTTATCATATAAGGAATAGAAGGGAGTCATCCTTATCCCTTAAAGGATACTTAGAGAAAACTAGAGAAAATGTTAAATTTATCGTATGATATTGAAAACATTTCCCACCAGAGATCAAGAATGAGCCAAATATGATCAAAATTACAGCTTCTACTAGACATTACACCACAGGTCTTGCCCCAAAGAAATACTGTCAGGAAAAGAAGTGAAAGGAATAGTTATGAAAGATTGAAATATACCTGAATTTATTTATAAGTGACATTATTGTGTAAATATAAAATGAGAAGATATTATAAACTCAGTTTTCAGTGGTCTGAATACAAGTTAATATACATGCTTGTGAAATCATATAGTCAGTTAGAGGGCATTCTGGTTTTTTTCTCTCAGTTCAACTATTTAATTTTACAAAATATATTGTCCACAATGAAATTTATGTCCTTGCTACTATAATTTTGAGCTTTTCTCTATTTTATAAGAAGTGTTAGATTACATAAAATACATCAAAAAATAGGATATTCCCATATATTGCACCCCCACCCCACCCACAAAGTCCCCATTCACAACATCTTGTTTCATTAGTGTGGTACAATTGTTACAATTGATGAACACATACTAAAGCCTTGCTGCTAACCGTTGTCTACAGTTCACATGATGGCTTAGACTGTGCACCACACAATTTTAAAGCTTTTCACAAAATGTATAATGGCTCGTATCCATCCTTGGAATACCATGTAAAACAGTTTCAATGGCCCGAAAATGCTCCGTGTTACACCCATTCTTCCCTCAGAACCTCTGGTGAGCACTGTCTTTATATCAATGTTACAAGTTCTTCCATTACTAGAATAATAATAAGGCTACACTTGCCTATAGTTGTACTCCCATCTTATATTTGTTCATTTCTCAATCTTGAGGATATGGGGCTGTGATGCTCACTCTGTTTCTGATTGAGAGAGGGCTTAGATCCCATGGGACAGATGGATGAAACTGTCTTACTGCTGTTGTAGATACTCTTTGTTTTAATGGGATGGGCATTGCCCATTATCATCCTTTTGTTAGTTGTTCTGGGTGACTGGTGAATGGAGGATAGGTATTGGCTGCAACTCTGCTGGGAATTAGGGCTCAACTGGCGTATGCATATCTGGAAGATTTAAGTCTCTGGGATATACATTTAATGGGTATAGTGCTAATTATATGTTCAAATAAAAGGTACAGAAGAAACATGTTTGAAAAAATTAAAAATGAATCTAACTCTGATACATTAGGGAGATAGGTTATCATATATTCAAAGGTTAGTTTGGGGTTCCAATATCCCATGGTTGTCTACCCTGCCTATGGTGTCTAGATATCTCTAGAGCCCTCAGGAAAAACCCTGCATGAGGAAGTTTACTGTGGCAGTAAGTGAGATCATCCTGAGATAAGCATAACCTTTAGAATGTCTCCAAATATCACTTTGAAATCCCTTAGCCATAAAAACTCATTTGTATTTAATCATTTCCCCTGTTTGGTCAAGGTCTTTTTCCAAATGCATCACTAGTTGGCAGTTTGTAAAAATCTCACCGTGCCAATGAGGCTTATCCCCAGGATTCATGTCCCACATTGGGATGGTGATGGTAATAAATTAATTCGATGAGTTTGGCTTAGAGAGAAGACAAATTTGAACAAGGAGGGTTTCAGGAGGTAACTCTTAGGCAATATGTATGACTACCTAATTTCAATTTTGCAGGAACAAGGTTCATAAGTACAAGTATCAGTATCAAAGGCCTGACATATTGTACTGTCCTCCTTAGCTAGGTACTGTCCATGTACTCTAGAGATTCTTGACATTCTATTAGAGAAAGTAGCAGGACTCCCCAGGATGGGATTCAATATTCTCTCAGTGATTGTGTGGGTCTCTACTGCCACAACAATACCCCATGAACACATGAACACATTCATATTCCATAAAGCCATGCCCCAGGTACACCCCTGGCCACACATCCTACACTATCAACAGTCGGCACCAGTAATCCACCCTGCTACAGTTAAAACCACTCTGCCATAAAAAACCTCCACCAAAACAAAACCAAAAAAAGTAAAATACTAAGTTAAATTAAAATAAAATAATTTTTTTTTACATTGTGCCTTTCATCACAATAAGATCTGTTATCTTTTATGTATATTGACCATTTCTTCAGTACATTCCTCCAGTGTCATATTTTTTTTCTCTTTATTTTCCAAGAAGCTTTAGGTTACAGAAAATTCACATACAAAATATAGGGGATTCCTACATAAACCCCTCCTACCCACATCCTCCCTTATCAATAGCATCCTACATGATTTTGGTACATTTGTTATATTTGAAGAACAAACATTGACGCATTGCCAGTAGCCATGGGCAATGTTTTACATTATGGTTTACATTTTGGACTGTACACTTTCATAGGTTCTGATAAAATGTTTAATGGCCTGTATCTGTCAATGCAAGATCAAGAAAAACAATTCCAATATCCCCCAAATGCCCTATGTTCCACCCATTCTTCCCCCACCCCAATGCTCTGAACCTATGACAACTATTAAGTTTCAGTTTTTGAAGAATAAGGTTCATTGTTTCCTCCATTAGTATTGAGTACTTGACATACCAGTCTTTTTTCTTTTATTAGGCACTGCTTATGTACTTGAGAGACTCTTGCCCCTCTATTTGAGAATGTAACAGGACTCCTCAAGATGGTAGTTTATTATTTTCTTGTTTATTGTGTGGTTCTCCATCCACAGAGATGACACACTATGACAAGATGAGCACATCCATAATTTGTAGAAGCATACCCCAGGTACAACCTTTCCCACCTAACCCCTACCACCAGCATACTGCACAGGTGACCCTCCCCTGCCATGTTTACCAAAAGAACATTCCCACAATCGTAGTTTCAACTATAGACTTACATATATCCAGAGTTCATCTCTTCCTTCCTCCATCTTTACACACACATCCCTGCACCACCCTCACTTCCATCCACTGCCAAACCAAAATATGGGTTTTGCCCATATTAAGCATCAGCTCAATATACTCTACTTCCTTTCTGTCTCCTGACAACAATCTTTCAGATTTGATCATTGTGTGTCTGCTCAATATGCTTAGGTTAAATCAGTGAGGTCATATAATATTTATCCTTTAGCAACTGGTTTATTTCACTCAACATAAGGTTTCAAGAGTCATCCATGTTGTCACATGTCTCAATACTTCATTCCTTCTTATAACTGAGTAATTTCCCATTGTATGTATATACCACATTTTGCTTATCCATTCATCTGTTGATGGAAATGTGGGTTGCTTCCAAGTTTTGGCAATAGTGAATAATGCCACCATGAACATTGGTGGACATATATTTGTTAGTGTCCCTGCTTATAATTGATGCATCATGTGGCAATTCTATAGTTAGCTTCCTGAGGAACTGCCAAACTGTCCTCCACAGTGGCTGCACCATTATACATTCCCACCAACAGTGGATGAGGGTTCCCTTCCCTTCACATCCTCTTCAACACTTGTAATTCTCTGCTTTTTAAATAGCTGCCAGTCTAATAGGTATAAGATGATATTTCACTGTAGTTTAAATTTGTATTTCCCTACTTGGTAGTGATCCTGAGCATCATTTCATGTACATTTTAGCCATTTTATTCTCTCTTTAGAAAAACATCTACTCAAATATCTTGCCCATTTTTAATGTTTGTTTTCTTGTCTTTATATTTTTGAGATGTAGGATTTTTTAACTATATGATGCATATTCAGGCTTTATCAGATAGATGGTTCCCAAATATTTTCTCCAATTTTATAGGCTGTCTTTTCACTTTCTTTGCAAACTCCTTTGTGATGCAAGAGTTTTTAATTTTGAAGAGGTCAAATTTGTCTATTTTTTTATTCCTTGTTCATGCTTTGGGTGTAAAGTTTATGAAACCCTTTCCTACTACAAAATCTCATAGATGATTCCCTACTTCATCTTCTAGGAGTTTTATGTTCTTGTTTCTTATATGTAGGTATTTGTTCCATCTTGAGTTAATTTTTTTACAGGGTATGAGATGTTGATCCTCTCTCATTCTTTTGGATATGACTATCTAGTTCTCACAAAACCATTTTTTGAAGGGGCCATTCTATCCCAGTTGAGTGGGCTTCATGGCCTTTTTTAATATCAGTTGACCGTATGCATGAGGATCTATATCAGAACTCTCCATTCAATTCCATTGGTTAGTATGTCTATCCTGGTGCATATACCATGGATTTTTGACAACTGTAGCTTTGTAGTAAACTTTAATGTAAGATAGTGTGAATATCCAATTTTTAAAATGTTTTTGGCTATCAGGAGCCTTTGCCCTTTGATATAAATTTCATAATTGGCTTTTCCAATTCAGTAAAAAAATGCTCTTGTGATTTTTATTGTTTTTGTGTCAATTCTGTAAATCAATTTGGGTTGGACCAACATCTTAATGATGTTTAGTCTTCCAATCTATGAACATGGAATATTCTTCCAATTATTTAGTACTCCTTTGATTTGTTTTAAGGATGTTGTGAAGGTTTCTATGTCTATGTCTTTCACATCTTTAGTTAAAATTATTCCTAAATATTTAATTATTTTAGTTCCCATTGTAAAAGGGGATTTTCCTTCATTTCTTCCTCAGATTACTCAGTATTGGTGTACAGAAATATTATTGACTTTTATGTGTTAATCCTGTCACTTTATGAAAATAGTTTATCAGCTCTAGAAGTTTTGTTGAAGATGTTGTAGGGGTATTCTACATATTGGTCCATGTCATCCGAAAATAGTGAAATTTTCTTCTTTCTTTCCAATTTGGATGACTTTTATTTTTTTTCTTGCCTAAGTGATAAGAGCAAGTATTTCTAACACAATGTTAAACAAAAACAGTGACAGATCTTAGAGGGAAAGACTTTAGCATTTCACCATTGAGTATGATGTTAGCTGTGGGTTTTTTAAACATACTCTTTATCATGTTGAGGACGTTTCCCTCTATTTCTATCTTTTGAAGTGTTTTTTATCAAAAAAGGATGTTGTATCTTGTAAAATGCTTTTTCTGCATCAATAAAGATGATCATGTGATTTTTTTTTTCTTTTGACCTGTTAATGTGGTGCATTACATTGATTTTCTTATGTTGAACCATCCTTGCATACCAGGGATAAAACCCACTTGGTCATGGTGAATAATTCATTTGATGTGTTTTTGAATATTATTAACAAGTATTTTTTTTGAGGATTTTAGCATCTGTGTTCATTAGAGAGATTGGTCCACAATTTTCTTTTCTTGTAGCTTCTTTATGTATCTTTGGTATTAGCAGCTTTTGCATGATAAAATAAGTTAGGTAAAGTTCCCTTTATTTCTCTTTTTTGGAGGAGTTTAAGGAGGATTTGTGTTAGTTCATTCAGGAATGGTTGGTAGAATTCACTGTGAACTCATCTGGTACTGGGCTTCTCAGGGTTCAGAGGTTTTTCATGACTAATTCAATCTTTTTACTTTTTGTTGGCCTTTTAATTTATCAGTTTCTACTTTCATCAATGTAGGTAGTTCATGTGTTTCAGGAAATTTGTATATTTGATCTAAGTTATCCATATTTTGGGCATATAATTTTTCAAAGTATATGATACTTTTTATTTCTGTGGCATCAGTGTGATATCCCTTCTCTCATTTTTTATTTTATTTATTTGCATCTTCTCCCTTTTTTTCTTTGTTAGTCTAGCTAAGAGTTTGTCTCTATTTTATTAATCTACTTGAAGAGCCAATTTTTGTTTTTGTAAATTTTTTCTGTGTTTTTAATTCTCAAATTCATTTAGTTCTGCTCTAATCTTTATTATTTCCTTCTTTCTATTTTCTTTGGGATACATTTGTCATTCTTTTTCCAGTTTCTTCATGTCTCCAGTTATGTCTTTAACTTTAGCTCTTTCTTCCTTTCTAATATAGGCATTTATGGCTATAAATTTCACTCTCAGCACAAATTTAGCTGCATCCCATAGGTTTTTATATGTTGGGTTCTCATTTTCATTTGTTTCAAGTTACTTACTTATTGCTTTTTCAATTTCCCCCATCACTCACTGTTATTTAAAGAGTGTGT